>LLCD01000610.1:0-16468 GCA_001414355.1 Hymenoscyphus salicellus
CGATATATCCCCTCTATAATAGTTAGACTATTTTAATAAGTATTTCTAGATTTATAAGACTCTAAAGCTAGTAACTTTTAGTAAAATATACTAGAAAGCTAGAGAATTCTTAGAAGGTTACTCTTTTTAATTTATTATAACTTTAGAGAACCTTTATTAAATTACTTTCCTTCTTTGATATAGACTATTTAATACCTATACTTTAGTTTTTAATTAATAGATTTTTGAAAAATAAGTTCTATTACTAACTATACTAGCTTTAATATTCTTGAATTATTTTTAAACTATATACTATTTTTAAACCTATATAGTTCTTTCCTAAGAACTATTTATTATAAATACAAAATCTATCATAATATTCTTTTAGGTTATATTTAAGATATTACAAGTTCTATATTACTGTCTACTTTTTATAGAAGTTATTAAGTTCTAAAGTTAGAGAGGGTCGAGGGTCATGTGACGTTAACAACCTGACCTGATTGTACATGTTGAAAAAGATGCATGCCAACTTGCAAAGCGCAGTATGCCATCTGCCAAAATCTATTAGCTCAGCAGCTCCTTGATATCCTCAATCCTCTGTAGCTTCTTCTCCTCATCACTCATCATTCCCAGCGAACTCGCACTATTTCGAACATTAGCGGCCGACTTGGATTGGAAGGGAATATAAAACTCACATAAACTTCTTCCGATCCTGAATCTTCAACATCTTCTCTTCAATGCTCTCCTTGACAATAAATCGGAAAACTTTAACCTCATCCATTTGGCCCATACGATGCACGCGATCAATAGCTTGCGCTTCGACTGCAAAACTCCACCATGGATCCATCATATAGACACGCTTCGCCATTGTGAGATTAAGGCCGACACCACCAGCTCGCAAGCTGAGTAGAAGAACAATGCCTTTAGGGCTTGCCGCGAATTGTTTGAGGACTTCCGTTCGTGCTTTCTGAGCCATGGAACCATCGAGACGAAGAAAGGGTATTGCCGCACGAGTGAGGGCGGGTTCGATCAAGGAGAGGAAGGATGTGAATTGACTGAACACGACAGACTTGACACTAGAATCCTCTTTTCTTACCGCCTTGAGATTACTTAGTAATTCTCCAACTTTTGCAGAAGAGTTGGAGCCCAGCCTCTGAAGGCTGATCTTCGAGTCAGGATGACCTTCATCTCTTACAACCTCGAAAATGTCCCGGGTATTGAGGGTCTCTCGACAGCTGAAGCATCGTGGAATCTCCTGCTTGTCTGTTTGATGGTTGATGTAATCGAACAAACATTTCTTGCAAGCAGAATGCCAGCACCCCGTAACCGTCTGCTCCACCATTTCCTCTTCTGAACAAATCGGACATTCATTTTCTGCCTCGTCGCGAATTTGCTCCAGCACATGGGCGCCAAAGGCATTCGAGTCCTCCGAATCATCGGTCTCAGCAGTAAATCTTGCAATGAGGGATTCTAAATCCATGTCATCAGTTAACCCTGAAGCAGCATCTACGAGCTCGGCGGCATCTTCTTCGTCTGCAACAATGTTTTGGTTCCTCGTGAGGATGGGGTGACAACAAGATTGTCGAAGTCGAAGAATCTGAGCAAATATGCTTGTATAGGCTTTCATGACAGTCCCTGCCTCGACATTGGCCGCGAAAGTTCGCTTCGCACGAGTAAAAATATGATCATAAACCTCGCGTTCTGGTTTTGATAATTCAATATCGACGATTTTCATAGTCTTCGGGGGAAGTGGAACAAGTGCTTCTCCGGTTGGTGTTTTCATGTCTTTTGTTCTCCGCAAAACCAAAGGCTCAAGCACAGTCTGAACAACGTCAAGAGCACGCATGAAATCTTTGGACTCGAAAGGTACCGTGATAAATGTCTTCCAGAATGAGAAATTGCTCCACGGCTCAACTCTCAAGAATCGAACTAGACTGAAAAGATCTTCTAATCTGTTCACGATTGGGGTACCAGTCAACACCCAACGGTGTTCGGCATCGATTTCATAACAAGCTTTGGCTGTCTTGCTTTGCCTATTCTTGATGTGATGAGCTATTGTTCTGTTAGAATTGAACTCGAAAAATTTGGAAGACAATGGGCATTACCTTCGTCGAGAATGACACGGAAATATTTCAACGAGAAGAGACCGCCGTGCGCTGCTCTATCCCCTCCCTTTGCGGCAACTTGGTTGAACTCGGAGAGAATGACGCCGTAACTCGTTATTATGACATTGGGAGCAGACACTGCATTGGCTTCACAACATAAAGCTTGCAAATTCGCAGATTTTTCTGCGCCATAATACACCATACTCCTCAAGGTACCGTCTTTGGAGGCGTTTTCAGCCTCACTGTTCCACTGAGCCAATAATGACATGGGTGCGACCACTAAAGTTGTGCAAGGTGCCCACTCGACATTTGGGGAACTGACTGGAAGTCTTGGGAGACTATTGACTGATGTTGGTACAGAACTACTTCCACCCAAACCTTGCCAAACATCCGATTTATGAGAATGGACCAAACTCATCATCTCAATGGTTTTGCCGAGACCCATTTCGTCTGCCAGTATTCCTCCAAGGCAATGCTGTTCCTGCACCGGGAAGATAAGCGATAGCTCACCGCTGTATGGATTTACGTAGAAAGCATCCTGGCCATTGACCTTTGGTACTTCATTGTTATCATAATCAATAACAGGCCAAGAATATTCTTCCCATAAAGGATGCATCGATGCATCTCGATTTTCGTCCTTTTCATTCTTCTCTTTCGACATCATCCAATGCAACGCTTGCTTTTGATAATGTCTAAGATCCATTGAGAAGGTTTCAGCTGGCTCGGCAGCCGGGGCATTGAAATCAAAAGATTGTGCCTTTTTGTAAAGTGTATCAAGCTGGTCCTGCTCCAATTCCTTCCCATCTTCGGCCTCTTCTGATGGAGGCGAAGAACTCCCATTTTCACCCACGCCTCCCTTTTTCTCTTTTGCCTTGGAGTCTTCGTACTGTTCCGCAACTTCCGCAGCTTGAAGCAATCCCTCTCTCTTGTGTTTCGTGGTCGTATCAGAGGATCTCGATGGGACAAGATTGACTTCCTCAAAAAGCTTTACAAGTGCAACTTGCCGTAATCGTAATTGTTTCTCCTCTGTACTCTCCCTCTCCTCAAACATGCCAGTTTTTCTATCTTCCGCAGCTTTGAACGCACTGTTATCGAATGCACTTCGCAGTAACGAACACCTCAGCTGTAAAAAGATAGTGTCATTACTTCTGACTCTTTCCGGTGCATATACACATGTGCCCTCGAATTTACAGACTTTCTGGTCCATCAATGTCGATAACCAATCTGCGGTTTCCTTGGGAAGTCTTCCAACCTCGCTTCCTCGTGCATCCGTAAAACGGACGATCACATCTACTCTTCTCGCAGCAGCACTGCCTGGTTTTGGTTGTGCCGCTACCACTGGAGGTCTTCCCCTGCCCTTGGCCACAGGCTTTGGTTGTATCTTCTGTCGCTCGATTCGCACAATCTCTCCATGCTTGATCAAATTCGTGCCACTTCTTGTTGCCCAAGCCCC
Organism: Hymenoscyphus salicellus; assembly: GCA_001414355.1. Taxonomy (NCBI): domain Eukaryota; kingdom Fungi; phylum Ascomycota; class Leotiomycetes; order Helotiales; family Helotiaceae; genus Hymenoscyphus; species Hymenoscyphus salicellus. The sequence goes on from LLCD01000610.1 coordinate 3,538, forward strand.
AACTCCAAATGCGCCCACATATCGAAATTCGGGTATCGATTCTCGAGTTAAAGGTCCGGTTGGTATGCTTTTTGGACTCTTAGGGGTAGTTGCTTTCCCAGCGCTGGACCCTGATTTTGCGAAACCATTGAGTGTCATAGGTTTTGTGCCAAAGCCGACAGACTTCTGGGGCTTCGCAACGGTCTTCCATGATCCGTCGAAATACATATTCACAGCCTTTTCCATATCATCCCCGGACGCCTCCCTCAATCGCTTCAACGCATCGGGCGCAACCTTCTCTCCAACAATGTTCTCGAATAATCCCAAGTCAAAGCCGGCAGACTGGCTGCTACCAGCCATTGGTACATCGTCCGAATCGCTAGCTTCTCGCTTTGCAGAACCATTTGGTGCCGTGGACGCGTCTACTTCATTCTTTGGAAATATTGGTAGGCTCGAGTCGACGGAAGCATCGTCGTCGAGAGCATCGGATTTTTCGGTGAAGAATCGTCGCTTCTTCGCAGGAGGTTCTTCGAATCCCATGAAACTCATTTTGCCGTAGTTGAGGAGTTTTGGGACTTGATGTTGTTGTAAAGAGTTTCAGCCGCGGGGGGGGGGACGCGCGAGAGACTTAAACACGAGGTCACGCCTCGGCCTTTGGAGCTTCAACCTGACAACCCCTGCTAAAATGTCTCTCCCAACCAGAACCATCGCATTGTTCAGCCAAATTATCTCCTCTTGTGGCATATAATGTAATGTACTCAACAAGAGCGAGCATACGATTGCAAGCGCACACCAAGTGCAAGCCTCTGTTGCGATGCGCATATGCAACAACTCCCTATAGTGGCCCAGCGCCATACCCTTCCCGAGTGACAGAGGCGGATGTTAATGGAGCAAGAGCGTATTGCTCTAGACTGGTCAAGTAGCAGTTTTCTTCCTCCAATTTGATGCTCAAATACTAATAACTTACTAGGACATTCGACTCTCCTTCCTATACCCTCCAATCTTTCATCCCAGGACAACAGTCCACACGAGATGCCTACCTTGCCATCCGGGCGCTCAACATTGAGCTTGCTCGAATTCCAGACCTAATATCGAATCCCACAGTCGGTTCATTACGAATGCAGTTCTGGAGGGATAACATAACTCGCACATTCGCCCATACGCCGCCCAAAGAACCTGTCGCAATACTTCTTCACAATGCGCTCACCCTTCTCAAATCGCAGGACCCGGCTCTCAGTACAAGCTTCATGAAAGGATGGTTCATGAAGATAATCAATACAAGAGAGCAATACATGGATAATCGCCCATACACAACGTTAGACGCTCTCGAGACATATGCAGAAAATACATACTCGACGTTGTCGTATTTGACACTAGCAGCTATACCAATAAAATCTATGGCCGTCGATCATGTTGCCAGTCATATTGGAAAAGCAAGTGGTATTGTTGCCATACTTAGAGGGTTACCATTATTGGCATTCCCCCCTCCTCCGAATCACCACAGTAATAATGAAGCTTTCTCTGTGGCGATGGGGGGAAAGGGACAAGGAAGTCAAGGATCTGTGGTTTTGCCACTGGATGTCATGGCCGAAGCGGGGGTCAAAGAAGAGGATATCTTCAGACAAGGTGCCGATGCCCCCGGGTTAAAAGATGCGATTTTCACGATTGCAACAAGAGCGAATGATCATCTCATCACAGCCCGCGAGATGGTGAAAAATCTCCAGCAAGGCAAAGATGCGGATCACGACTTTGAGCATGAGGGCGAAGAGGGGCACGAGTATTCCATTCGAAGTACAACCAAGGAGAGACAAATCAAGGATTTAGAAAATGGGTTCGGTGTGCTTATGCCAGCCATCTCCACGCAACTTTGGTTGAACAACCTGGAGAAGCATGATTTTGATGTTTTCAAACCGGAACTAAGGAAGGGGGAATGGAGATTGGCTTGGAAGGCATATTGGGCCTATTCGAAGCGCTCTCTCTGATCTTGTTATGGCGCAACCAAATAGGCAGTGTACAGCACATGTATTATATCGTAAGTTGCACATATGAGAAGAAGAAAAATGTTTTTGTACCATGGTTTTGTTCTTGTTCCATTTTCTGCTTTTCGCGATGGCAAGAACTAGAAAATTGAAGAACCTTTTCTTCTATTTCTTGCATCAATCAGTCTCTTGAAAGTCTTCGCACCCAGTTTCTGGGAGGTATGTGTCGTAGGAACTTTCTTTTATATGCGGCAAGTCGGGTGTCTTCATCCCCAACCTCCGACTTGTTTTTCTTTTCCACCTATGAATGCCCTCGAAAGGCATTTCTAGTTGATGAATCAGTATGAGGGCCTTCAATTCGAAGCACAATACCACCCCTTGACCTACACCACCAGCAGCAGCTCTCTACGTCTTTCAAACTCAAAAATCAGTTTGATTCAGGTTTCCAAGCCTTACCACAATACTAAAAAAAATCATTGTCAGCCTTGTAATGACTGGGGAGTGCTATTCATGCGATCTAGCCATATCGAGTAGTACCTCTAATTTCTGTATTCCTATTACAGTAAAGTTCGAAATCGGCTGTACACCCAATGAAGCCACGCAGTGGCTGACATAGCCTCTTCGAGATTCAGCTCAGCCCCTTCGGACCAGAGAGGTTTCATAGGTACAATACTTAGTCTTTTTACTGCCCTCGAGACTGAAAATTTTCACACTAATCTTGTCGATTCATTGAGCAAAATTTTGAATACTTGATTAAAATCATGGGTCTAGAGTATTATATGAAAAAGGTGGTAAAGTCATTGGCTATCTCGCTATGGGGCCGACAGATCACTTTCGGCTTTTGGGTAAACATCGTGACGGACAGGGTTGTGGAAAAGCATCACAAAACTGCGGAAGTATGTGTGCTTGCTCATTCCAGTCAAGTCTTAACTGAGACGTTAACACTAATAGTGGTATGGCCGATACCGACAGTACCAGTATCGTCAGCTAGAGCACCCAAAGGACATTCGTGTGTTAGAATTAGCCCCGGGTACGCATGACGATCCACTACGAGCCCGAATTATTCACAACTCTCACATCCCAAGTACAACAGAGCATGGTGTACTAGGTTGGATGGTGCAATACGACGCATTATCATATGTTTGGGGCCCCGGTTGGGACGATATGTCTTATATAATATTAGACGATAAATACGTCCTTAGGATGCTGCCAAATCTCGACGCTGCACTTCGACGCTTACGCTCTCCGATTGTTCCGAGAATTCTTTGGGCGGATGCGCTTTGTATCGATCAACAATCTATTGAGGAGAAGAATACCCAAATAGCTCTCATGCAAGATGTGTATGCACGAGCAGAGAACGTCCAAATCTGGCTTGGCGCTGCCAGTATAGATAGCACTATTGGAATGGAAGCCCTAGAGTACCTCTCTCAAAACACTCTACACAAACCAGCGCCATGGGACCAAATGCCAGGCGTTGCTTTCTTTCCGGCACTCAACGGAATTCTTCAACGAGAATATTTCCAACGCATGTGGGTGGTCCAGGAAGCATGTGTGTCCCGAAAGGCTATCATGATATGCGGGAATGACAGCTTCCAATGGGAGAACAATCCTAGTCAAGTGATGAAATTCATGCGACGGATCAAATACGCAGCCATTTCTCCACAATGGGAACGGGCTGGCCTCTCTCAAGTAAACATGGACATCTTTCTCCAGCTGCTAGATCTTCAGATGCAACACATTGAACGACAGCGTGGAGAGATTTTGCGTCCGGCGCCAGACATCTTGGATATTGCTTATAGCACTCGCCATCGGAAGGCTACAGATCCGCGAGACAAGCTGTTTGCAATTATGGGACTAGTTGATCAAAGCGACGAGTCTTTTTTCCGACCTGACTATAATATGAATGTAGAAGCAGTCTTCAAGAAGCTATTAGATACGATTGAAGTTTGACGTGGTATGGTCGAAGTCTGTGCCCTGCCTGCTTTATAACGCAATGCTATATTGAACATTATCCAAACACTCAAACATTGATCGTTTTCTTCCTCCACCCCTTCTACATGCGGTTGCTGCAACACAGAGAGGATAGCAAAACTTGCGGCTACGTACCACAACCAATAGAGCAACCTTCGCTGCAATGCTTGCTATAGCAAGCTGTAGCCAGGCCAATGCACATTAATAAGCACTAAATCCTGAAGCTAAAACATGTAGCGTTTATGCCCATCTCCTTACACCGGAGTAACTCCCGGACTGTATTATTTTCGTCTTTGACTGTCTTCAAAATTTAGAGTCGTATTCTTTCGTTACAGAACCTTTTCCCAAGTGCTCCGAATTTTGAACAGACTTCAATAATCGCGATTGAGCAGGGGGGTACATCCAAAGCAGCGATCAGTAGCGTGATTGAAACAATCGACAGCATGATCAACCACAATCATTTTCTTATTCTAAGCGGTCTTCTCAAGGAGAAATGGTTGAAGGAAGTGATATATTAATAACAACTTCATAGACCTGCTAAGAAAAATCTTGTGATTCCAAAACTAGGAATTTGTCTCGTAACACGGTGCGTTTCGGGACGCAGGGACAGGTTAGATGGAACGTCAAGCTCACACACACATCTCCAAGGTGCCATTCCATATCATTTACGTGTCTAGAAGTTATATCCATATACTGACATTCCTGCTTTGCGCTTTTTTCATTCAGATGACCCTTATCACTCAGTCCCTGAACCACTTCAGGTAACCGAATGTGGTGCAGACTTGCTGCAACCTCATTAAAAAAGAATCCATCACTGCCTGGCATAACGCTCAACGCAAAGGGAATTAAAAACAATCAACAACGCCTTACCTTGGAACGACATGTCTTTCCCCTCAGAGTCGTAAGTTTTAAGCGCCCATTACTGTCATGTAGCTAACGGTTTTAAGGATCGAAGAGGTGTTTCTTGCTGTCGTCGAGAAATTCAAAGCTGGCTTGGATGAAGGGGATTCCTCTTCTTTCCAGCCTTACGATTCTCCGGGAGAAATGTTGCAATCGCTTCAGGTTGATATCCAAAGCGTCAAACTGCGGGATCAATCGCGGCTGGCACGCTGTATCAAGGCAATTGTCAGCTTCAACAAAAGAATGGAGTCGTTCTTTGAAGTCGTTGGCATTTTTATTTCATCCAATCCTGATATTGCTGCAATCGTATGGGGTGTGGTTCGCCTCATTTTTAAGGAGGTTTTTTACAGTTCCGTAGCTTGCATCTAACAACTTAGAAGCCCAGTAGCAATTAGTCGTCTTTTTTTGAGCGGCTCGCAGAAATGTTCAAACAGTTTATCTAAGAACTTCCAGATTATGGGCATCAAGTCAAACTGATAAGGGAGCGGGCTCCAAAAGGAGAGTGGAGGCCTTCTCATACACGACTGGTGAAAGCTCTTTCACAAGTCTACATTGACATGTAGCAATTTTGTTTGGAGTTATCTCGCATATTTTCGAAGAAGGGAAGTAGTAAGTTGCAAGCAGTCGTTCTCCCATCCAAAACCCATACCTCTGATAACTTAAATATCAACGTGGAGAGCGGTCAGTGTCGTTTTACTCTCGCGTGGACTCCGTTCAATAGTCGATTCGAAGATATCCTCCATCATATTCGCGAGCATAAGGCCGTCTTTAACCTATGTGTTACCTCGGTTTTGGATGAGGAAGCCTTAAAGCACTATGATGAAATGGACGAAGAGCGCCTGGCAACTAGGCAGGAGCGAAACATACAAGTCGAAGATAGAGAGAGACGTAAGAGGCTTCGAATGGGTATGGCATTGTTTGCCAAGGTGGCCTTTCGGCTAGCCCACTTTTCTTTTTAAATCAAACCATGTTGAATATTCGACAATGGTTGGCAGCTCCGGACGGGTCCTCGTCATTCGAATCTGCTCTAAGAATCCGCAACGAGGATACCAGAACATGGTTTCTTGAAAACCCAACGTACCTCAAGTGAAGGGATATCCAAAGCTCAACCCATTGAACCTTGAACGAACCCGATTATCAAGTAGTAGTTCTCTCAGATAAATATTTCTTCCAAAACTCCAAGGGTATAAAACGTTTATAAGACGTAGGCAAACCCGATTATGGAAAGACTGTTCTTTCTTCAACAATCATAGAAGATCCTCCTGCCCATTATACCAAGGACTGCATGACCCGGCTTTGGAACTTCTGCCTGGATTTGTTGCCTATTTCTACTATGAACAGCGGGATGCCAAAAAGTCGATCAGCGATAAGGCACTTCGTTCAATAATAGCGCAAGTCTTGAGAGTCCATCAACACACAAAGTCGATTGTTGACGTCCTGTCTCTCGCTATGATGTACTCTGGTGCTGGACAGACTTATGCATCTAACCAGGATATCATATCCGTGCTGAAGCTATGTATTACCAAACTTGGGACCTCATACATGGTGTTTGACGGGATAGATGAATGCCAAGATTGGGAGAAATTGGTGACGATAATATACGACCTGACAAAATACACGCGTTGTAAAGTTGTCTTTATTACCTGGCCTCACATTCCTATCCTCGACACCTGCGGATGGGCTGGCCAGCATATTAGCTTGGACGCTTTGGGAGGGAACCGTGAAGACAATGCTATATTTGGAGCCACACGCCAAGGTCCTGGCTCCGAAAATAGCAGGCGAGCTGTCGCCAAACGAGATAGTTCTTGAAATATCGAACCGATCGAACTCCATATTCTTGTGGGCAAGGCTTCTCGTATCGTATCTGAGTTCTCCAGCGTTGACCTCACGGGAACGTTTCGACGCTATTAGCAGTCTAAACTTACTTGGAGGTCTGGATGCATTATACTAGAGGATACTTGAGGCTATCCAACGAACTCTACCCAGGGATCAATGGGAAAAGGTCCACATCATTTTTCAGTTGATTGCCGTTGCCAAAACCCCATTAAGAACTTGGGAAATCCAGGCAGCACTCGCCGTATAGAATAATAGATCTACTACGCCAGATGACATTATTCCTGAAATCGAATCGGTATTAATAGCAACTGACGTGCTATATTCGTGGCATATATGTCTCTTCATATAATGAGAGCGTAGTTTGTTTTTGAGAGTTCGTGGCTTTTTTCGACGCTCCATCAAGCTTTTTGCTTGATGCATTTCTGGGGAAGTGGTTACTTCTGCCTTGTGTTCGTCTGGAAAAGTTCCAAGGGAAGCGTTGCTCCCCATCACCACCTCAACTGAAGAATGTACAAAATCATTCCAAGATATCAAAAGTATAAATAGAGAAGGTTAGAAGAGTTGTAAAGTTGATCTGCATAATTCTCCTGACGCTCTCGGTCAGTGGCTAAGATTATCGGGGAAGGAGCAAGGACCGTACCTCTTATACGTCTGATTGTGTCCGTTAAGCTTTGTTTCAAGGGTTCAGTTTTTAAGAACGTCACTTTTTGTATCTGACATGGAATAGACCTCTGTTCTATTATTCTTATTCTTTTATTTTTCTAGAAGTTTCTATGTAGTTGTATCAGAACTTTTATCTACCAGAATTGGTCGTATTGAGGTAGCCCGAGAGTTTCAATAACCCACACTCATAATTCCAAATCGAGGACCTCAATTTACAAACCGAGGTCCTCCTTCAAACCAGGGATAACGGTACCCTCGTTGTAAGCCCACACCAACCCACTGTTCTGTCCTGCAAACGCAGCACCCATCCAATAAGTGTTTTGCTTGCCCTGAGCAGCCGCGATCTTGCTATAAAAGCCGTTCCTGATCTCGTTGACAGGAACACGCAAGGTTTAAGGGCTGTGATCGGATGTATAGGGGAAAGTTGCTACTTGTGCGGCTTTTTGAGGAACTACGCCGGATGCCGCGAATTTTGTCAAGCTGTCGAGAATAATTGCTTTTGCGAGCGTAAGTGTAATTCAGATCGTTGAAGCCTACTGTGAACATGTAGTCGCCTGGTGACCCCGTTGCAAAGAAACCCGCGGTACCTGGGACGACAGGTTGGTGGAATGGAGTTGAGAGGCCAACGTTTGCGATGCTATTCTTCAAGCCTTGAACATTGACAATACCAGTGTAGTCGCCGAGCCCTTGGAAATTGGAGAAAAGGGAGCGTTCGTCGTCAGAAAGGTCATATTCGCCGATGGTTTTAATTTTCTGAGGGATGGCAACTAGGAGCTTACGAGCACAAACGATTCTAGGGGCTTTGCCGGATTGCTAGACGGTCATAGTCACACCAGTGTTGCCGGCAGCAGTCATGGCTTCGCAATTGACTCCCACGACGGTTGAGCTGAGCAAGACGCTATCGCCCTGCGGTTAGCTGGGTGGCATGCCTAGGTGCTTCGCGCCATTCTTTCCTTTTTGCTTTCAAAAGTTATTCAGTGTCTTCAAAAAAAAAAGATTATTGATGCCAGTCATTAAGTGGTAGCAGGGAACAATGCAGATTGGTCTCTTGCTGGTGGTTAATCCGCTTCTCTAAATTACCAAGTGAAAATTTCCTTGCTTCATTCTTTCTATGTAATATTTCAACCCCATTCTCTGGTGATTCTATAACTTGCCTAGCGTCCCAAAGTTGTTCAGGTAGGGGCTGGGCACGATGCTTTTCACTCTGAAACCCTTGAAGAGTCCAAATTTCTTGCTTTTCAGAGATGTTTATTGCTTACCACTTGAAAGAAGCTCACTTCTAACCCTCTATGTTTACGAATCCTTGCTTTGGTCGTACTCTATAACCATTGATCCCCAAATTTAAATCACTTTCAGTTAATTATTCCCGGTGTTGCTATCTGTCGGTACATTCAAGAGTGAATAGCTTAGGCTTACTCAGAGGTAGCGTGCCCCGGCTTAAGCACTATAAGTAAACCCATCGTAGCTAGCTTTACTCGGTATGCGCGAACGATAATATACTTGTTGGTACGACTTGGTGGTCGTAAAGTGTGATGCAACAAATGGTTGTATTCCTATATCTTATGGCATGAAGAGGAAAGAGACAGTGAAGTAGCATCCTACAAGCTTAAATATGTGAGCAGCAAGCCACTCACGTGAACTCAAGCACGTGGATCCACCAGGACATAATACCAGGTGCAAATCACCAGGATTATATACCGACAATACCCTTTAGGTAGATTAAGTACTGCCGTTGATTGTAGAGGGGAGGGGATACTCTACGATTTTTTCAGGACCTCTAATTTCTAATAGTCAACCTTTTCTATGCCAGATCGAGGCCTCAAGACCTTCCACCTCAATTGACCAGGCACTAAATTCTGAAAACAATACGAACTTTAATGCCACTCAAGGTCTGAGTATAAATCTCAGTGAACGCCGCAGACCCCTGTCGCTCGTTTTTGTACAAGGTGAGAGAAAGTGTGCTAAGTATATGATTCACCCTTATAGTAGTTGAGGTTCACTCTTGGGACCTGTATTGAGACTTCTTGGTTTCAGAATACTATTTGAGATCTTCTCGGGAAAATGGGAGTGTGGGGTATACACCAAGTCTTGTTGAAGCAGCACGTGGGAATTCTCACAATTATTGATCAAAATCTCCATTTCTCAACCAGAGATCAGGAAAGCTACCTGTACAAAGCAAATAGCAAAAGGGGCATGCTGAAATGACACAAAAACCCCCGCCCTCCAATCAAAGTCGGACTTGGTAATAATCCAATGTCCACCCCATCCCCCTACCCAACTTTTTATTACAATCAATATTCAAAGTCATCATCAACCGCCGGTCCCTTATTCTTACTCACACTTTCCTGCTTCTGATACATCTCAGAAACCTGTCTCGAACTCGTCGCCTCATCCGGTTTCTTATCATCCCGAATCTTAATAAACCGCGGAAACCTCAAACTAATTCCCTTCTCGCCGCCAGAGCCCGAAATCCCCTCCTTACACCCAGCCTTGTATCTCGGACTGAGTGTCAAATCAGCAGTCTTAACTTCCCACACGAATCGTGGTTCGAACCAGACATCAGGTTGATGTTGTCCTCCTGAGGAGTGTGAGTAGAAGGGTTTAGGCCGGTCAATGACGATGTCTTTCAGTTGGGAGTGCAGTTCTTCGAGGACGGCTTCCGAGAAGCCGGTGCCGATGTTGCAGATGGTTTCGTAGGTTTCGGTGTTGGGGTTGTAGCAGGCGAGGAGGAAGGCGCCGTAAACTGATGTGCGCTTTCCTTTTCCGTAGTAGGCGCCCAAGACTACGAGATCGAGGGAGTCGCCGATTCCTGATAGGTAATCTTTCTTGATCTGGGAAGGATGTTAGTTTGATTCGGAAATGGGAAGAAGGGTATGTACCTTGAGCCAGTTGCGACTTCGCTTGCTGGGTTCATAGCCACTCTCTGCGCCGTCTAACATCTTGACCATGAGTCCTTCGCAAGATGCCTTGACACTCTCATCCAAGAATTGCTGAATCTCATCAATTTCTCGTCCGTTCATGCTGGTAGCAAAGCCGAACTCTCCCTCAACAGGATTAAATGAATTGTGAAGCAGCTCTCTTCTCTCTCGAAGTGGCTTCTCAACTACAGCTTCCCCGTTCAAAAATAACAAGTCAAAAGCAAACACGCAAACTTTAACCTTGACGTCTTCGACTTTGACATCCTTCTTCTTTCGTGTCATGAGCTGTTGGAATGGCAATACCTTCTTCTCTTCCATATCCCAGGCAACGGTCTCGCAATCAAGCACGAAACTCTTAGTATCTTCCTTTACCCATGTGCCTAGCTTTGACAAGATATCGGGGTACTTCTTGGAAAGGTCTTCGGAGTTTCGGGAGAATATAGCTGCAAGACCACCTTCTGAGCTCTTGGCTGCAGCTGGACCCTTGTATTGTTGCTTGGAGTCTTTTGCGACGTAATGAATCTGTGCTCGTTCCCCATCATACTTGTATTCGCAAGTAAATGTTTGGTTCTCGAATCGATCAAGAACTTCAGTAATCGCCTTGGTTGGTTTTGCCAACATAGGTTTAAGAGGAACACCTGGTTGCAATTTGCAATTATCGGCTAGATTGAAGATTCCATAGTCCAACATTGCCGGGATAATCACATCGTAGCTGGGAAGATTGCTGTGACTGGTTAGCGAAACGATAGCCGAACTCCGGAAAAAAAAGAAAGCATACCTAAAGACTTGCTTCAAGACTTGCTCGCCTTTTGCAAGTTGGTCCGTGCTTGGAATCTTTCCTTCTCCTTTGGCCTCAATTTCATGGCATACCATAGCCTGACCAAGCGAGACAAGAACGGTTTTCTCCGCCAACCCCAGTCGTAGTTTTCCTTCAAGGAAACGAACAATAAACTTTGCCTCACTGGATCCTCCTTTATCTACTGTAATATCAACTTTGCCAGATTTATGACCATCAGCTGCAGCAAGCATTTTCTTGATACCATCGACCTTGCGACCTTGGGAACCGGATCCAGTGATGGTAGCGATACCGATAAGAGCCTTGTGAACACCCCTGATAGTCAAAGGTTTGGGCTTGAACATGGTAGGTTGTTTTGATCTACTCTTGACTGCCACCAATCCAAGATCTCCGATTTCTCTTTGGTCATTTTTGATGACCTCCAGACTTCGACCCGTGGTTTCGCCAATTGCTTTCATGATTATTGATTCGCCAATTCCCAATTCGATGCCGGCATAGTCTGCAGCCAACTTGTTGATCATTAGGAGAACAGTTGGGAGCATATCGTCGGGGGTAAGACGTAAAACTTGTCGAAGAAATAGTGCACAATGTGCTTGAATAACAAGTCTTTTGGTAGTCATCTCAATCAAGGAAAATGTCGTACACAGAGCTGCATATGGGACTGGCTCTCCAGGCTTCCAATCCGGATATGGGTCCTTTGCCTTTGATTTTAAGGTAGTCTGAACCTTCTCCCGAGCCTTGGCCACGATTTCTGGTTTCTCATCCTCGGACTCGTCGTCCTCTTCCTCTTCCTTCTCGATTTCAGAAGCAGATGCAGATGCACTTGAATTTCTCCTCTCCAACTCTTTTTTGGATGACGAGCTGATTTCTTCGGGCTCTTCTTCCTTTACGGCTTCCTTTTTGGCCTTCTTCGGAGATGGTGCCATTGATTTTGCGTCCTTCGATTTTGTATCCTTGGAATTTGCAGCGGCCTTAGGTTTTGGCTTCGACACTACAGGTTCGTCGTCCTCGTCATCCTCCTCGATTTTAGCAGCTCGGCGAGGTCGTTTGACAATGGGTTCCTCGTCTTCATCCTCCTCGATTTCAACTACTTCCTCCTTGACCTTTTTAGACTTTACTTCGGATTTAGGTGTAGATCTTGATCGTTTCTTGGTTTCTGCGACAGTATTAGCATGGAGTCTCCGGCCAATGATGTGCGGGAAAACAGACCCTTTCCGGGTTTAATGTTTTCCTTGGTTTCGACAACCTTGATATCTTCCTTATCTTCGCCATCCAACTCGCCCTTCACGTCAACATCCTCACTTGTAGATGAAATTGGTGGGGCATTATTGGCACTTGAACTGGGTGCGCCGTTCGACTTGGAGGAGAATGCGAGTTTGGTTTGCTTGGGGACTTCCTTCGGGGTGCTGCCACTGGGGCTCTTGAAGAACTTGCTGTAGGAGGATATGCATGTTAGCTATTGTTTCAGACACGCCTTTCTCAATTGCAGGATCCAACACACCCCAAGGTGGTCTGGGGGTCTTTCACGTACCCCAACGTAGCTTGCTTTGGCGGCATCTGGCAGAATGATCTACTGTGTCGTTCTGAAATTCGCGTGATGTGCACCAAGGCAGTGAGAATCTTCTGAGACGCCACAACTAGTATAGTAGGATCGTAGCTGGGGTTCGAACGTGGATGTTGTGTTGTTCAATGGGTCTTAGGCAGAGGGCTAGAATGAAGACATCATGGGAAGGTAGTAGGAAGTCAGTAGACGGAACAGGGCATACATCATACAGTCAGATAGACATAGATAATGTAACGAGGCGCGCCGTCGATATCACAGTCGTAGGTCTTCGTCATAGACGAACACATCGTAGTTGACTAAAGTCCGAATCCTAATCGTCGCGTCT
>LLCD01000611.1:0-16464 GCA_001414355.1 Hymenoscyphus salicellus
CAATAACCCTCCCCCCCTTTTTCACTTTGAGTAATATCTTAAGGTTGCTTGATTTCAAAACTCACACAGACTGCTGTTACTGATCAATAGGTTCTGATCTTTACATGGAGAAGTTTGAAACTGCGAATTTGTCTTCCGGTAAATTCACTTGATTTAAATACAATGTCTGTGATTCCCCTCCAGCTTAGGGCTTGGTCCACTTATTTTTACCAGACGACAAATTTCTATTCACGGGCTCTCTGCTGATGTGTGGCTACTGCTGCTATGAATCACCGTAGATAAACAGTTTATTTAAGCAGCAACGGAGTGGAACTTATCTCCTCCATCTCCCATCCACCCGCAATATCACAAATTCCATACTTGGTTTTTCGACTCACGCACAGCATCAAATTTGAGCGTTTATTGATCTATGATTCTGTATCGTTGAACCATGGAGCTCAAGGAACTCATTTCTCGTTTTCGCGATGGCTTTGAATTTACAGACCCCAACCCTCCAGCCCCATATTCAGATCCTGCACCTCGAATCGGAAGTTGGAATGTAGGTCAAGCTAAGCGAATATACCGTGCTTTACCACCAAACAGTATTCGACTTGTCAAACTCGAACCTGCAAATAAACCAGATACGCAAATCGTCCTTCACACCGAAGTGGTTGCACTTACTTATCCGCCTGCTTTTGAAGCACTCTCTTACGTATGGGGAAAGCGAGAACCCCTAGTTCAGGTCACATGCAACGGAGTCCACATTCACATCACACCAAACCTAGCTCTAGCACTTCATCAAATGCGTCGACCCGTCAGGGGTGGAGCCCGAAAACTATGGGTTGATGCAGTCTGCATCAATCAAGACGATGACTCCGAACGCTCTGCCCAAGTCATGATGATGAAGGACATCTACTCAAAAGCAGCTTGTGTACTTATCTGGCTCGGAGAAGTGGAGAACAACCACGAGCTTTTTGCAGCAGCAGGAAAACAAGTTTCAACCCTCGCCAAATTCCTCCGCAACGGATCCCAAACCCCGACCCCCTCTCTCCACCAGATATCCGCCATCTTGAAGCAACCCGACAATAATACCACCTTCGAATTTCGAAAATGGATCGAAAATCAGACAAATTGGCAATTCATCCAGACCATTTTAAATTCAACCTGGTTTACTCGTGTCTGGATTATTCAGGAATTCGCTCAAGCGAAGGATATCAAGGTTTTAATGGGAGAAAATATACTTCCCTCCTTCGACCTCTTTCTCTGTGCCCTCTACGTCAGAAAGAATAATTACAATCTCACTCCCCTGGAAGAAGAACGTCTCGATCACATTATTAGGATCTACAACATGCGATTCAAGAACCACTTGTTACCACAAATTGAAGCAACAAGTATGTTCCAGGCTTCCGATCCACGAGATAAGATCTACGCAATTATTGGACTACCATCTGTTGACAAAGATCGAGATTTTGACGCTAGATCTTTGTTGAGACCGGACTATACTAAGGAGGTTTGGGAGGTGTATGGAAATGTTGTCAGACATTTCATTCAGCTGCCGAGAGAGCGAATTTATCATCCGCTTGGTGAAGAGCCAGTTGGCGGACAAAAATATGGAGAAGGGGTATTGGATGTTTTGAGACCACCAGAAAGACATGGGCTTTTGCAGGATAAGGAGAAGGATATTAGTGCGATAAACTGGCCTACCGTAAGGATATTCTCTTGAGTTATCTTTTCTTTTTTCGTGTTGTTTTAGGAGGGTTAAGACATTTTTTCCTCCTCACACATCCCCGTTTAATCCACGTTTCATCAGACATACTTCTAGGAAGGGTAATACTGACTCCGAGGTTATTCAGTGGGTGCCACGATGGGATTTGATTAACGAGACGTATCGCCACCCCCCCAGTATCTGGGCAATGGATCCGAAATTTCTTTGGCGACCCGCAGGAGACCTCCACATTCAATATTTACCACCGAAAACCTCATCTGATAGCAAGACTTTGGAATTGAAGGGTGTCAAGGTTGGAATTGTCAATGCAATTTTTGACCATGTATTGCAACCTTACTCTATCACACAGCGAAACTCCAAATACTGTGTTAAGAAATTGTTGAAGCAGATTGAAGAATACTTCTCATTCCATCTAGACCAGACATTATTTACATACCGTGGTCCTGGATCACTCAAAGGAGATTTAGCGGAAGTCATCACTGCAGGCGCTCTTACCCAACTCTCGCCCAAGGAATCTACCTCTAGCATTGAAACACTTCGAACAGTAGTCGGAACAGAAGGTCTGGTAATGCAGGAATGGCTCGGCGGACCAGCTGGCTTGACATCTTCATCCGAATATCTCGCTCATCATAAGAGATCTGCCACCGGAAGTTCGGAAGCAAGCAGCATGAAATCTTTCGAGGATGAGTTTAATATGTGGCTCGAGTGGGAGGGGACACATGCTACCTTGAAGAGAGAGAAGAGTTTGACAGAAGATAGTGTTCTTGCACGCTTTGGTAACGACGTTAATCTCAATCGCACTTTCTTTGTCACTCATGATGGGAAAATTGGTGTTGGTAGTCCAAAGATTCGGGTTGGTGACGAGATTTGGATGATATATGGCGGAAGATGCTTGTATGTTGTTAGACACGGAGAAGAAACTGTCGATGCGGAGATTGCGCAAATGAAGGCTGCAATGGATCTTGAGCAAGAAGAAAGTCAAAACACTGGCAGCCCGAAGAAGGGGGGTATTTTCGGGATGGGGAGACGACGAAGTAGAGAGGCCAGTGAAAGTAGAAGTCCCAGAACAGCTGGTTTTTTGGGAATGGGCATCAGACTACGAAGCAGAGATACCAGTGAAAGCTTGACTAGCAGTCCTACCGAAGGTGGCATCTTCGGAATGGGTCTTCGGGGGAGCAAAGATACCGGCGATACAGAGAGCGGTATTCTGAAGAGGGGAGGAACAAGACCAAGACCAATCAGTGGAGAAACTGTACTTAGCTTCGACTCAACCCCTGGTAGTCCAAGTGAAAGCAGTATCTATTCAGCCGGAGGCAGACGAGGAAGCAATGACGGCGGGAAATTTGGAAGATTTATGGGTAGGAAGAGTAGGGAGGAGCCAAGAGAAAACATTTCCAACAGTACAACTCCAAAAGTTCGGTCACCTCACAACTTTAATATCTACCGTGGAATATCACGTCAAACTAGGTTTTTTGTTGGCGAAGCTTTCGTGAGCGGTTACATGAATGGCGAGGCAGTTGATGAAGTTGCGAATGGGAAATTGTTTCATAATTGGTTGGTGTTGATTTGAGGGGTATTGGTAACTTTGTCATAGTATCATAACAAATTGAGCGAATTTCGACTATTCTTTTTTAGTCAAGGAAACAAAAGCTGTGAGCTATGTAACTTCTGAGATATCCTTACCATCCTGGCACAACTCGTACTAAAATTAGCCGAAGGCCCCTAATATCAATATATCTAGTTACCCCTATTTTACCAGCTTACTCACGATCTTTTGGCCCCTATGTTGAGAACTCCGGCTGACTCGTGACTTGATAGCTTAACTTAACTAGAATATGAACTTCGAGGAAATACCATTAACATCTAGTGTATATCTGAAGGTTAGATGGTTTATCAAAACTTCTCAAATATCTACTTTCTTGCCGATTCTCTTGAATCATATTGAGTACTAAAACCTCTTTTAGGTATACGCTCGACAAGAAGCCTTTCCCGCAGATTCAAAGGGGGAATGATCATTATTTCACATCCTACCCACTTCCCAAAACACGTATCATACAAGTAACAAACTCAGCTTGACATACAAAAGCATCCCAGCAATACTCCAAAGTACTGCCACACTCCAACAAATCATTAGTACACGGTAGTAAACAAGCATGAAATGTAAGACGATTCTTACAGTTCCATAATTCGGGCAACAAGGTGCGCTGCTTGTAAAATCACAGGAGATACCTTCCGTGGCAGCACATGCGATACTTAACGTTATACGAGAGACCTAAGTGGAAGAAAGAGTTACCAACTCCCGATGAGAACAAGGAGTCTTCTGAGAAACATAATGAGTGTGTAGAGATTGAAAGTAGGATATAACCTTATTGAGCAGCTAGCAAAGAATGGAACAGATAGAAGAAAGGAGCACTATACTGAGGAACTGCCTGCGATAGTGTCACCTCCACTTTATCCAATCAGGACTTTTCAGGTCGTTCTAGGCTATCTTGAAGATGTGCGTTCTCCCCCGTTCTCTCTACATATCCACCCAATTTATACGGAAGACACCCGGACTCTATGCAACGCCTTCTATCTATTAAGAGTGCTTAGGAACAAGACGTAAATTGAACGAAGAACTCAGAAGCTAGGTAGTTGTTATGGAGGGCACCACGTGACCTAGAACCTGTTGGCTCCTGCCCTCTTCTTAGCTCTCCAGACGTCACAATAACACCCGATACACCACAGGATCACTTATTCACCAAGTTCCTGAGCCAGGGTACCCGTTTGAGTAAGAAACAGGCGATAAAAGCCGAGTACCATCATAATTTAGAAGAAGGCAATGAAATAAACGAACTTCCGACTCTTTTAGAAGTATGTAGCATGAAATACGCATCTTAACAAAAGTTACTTCATGTAATTATATGACAAGGTTTGAAATAATTGAGTTGGGAAACAAGTTAAAGCAACTACGGTATCGTAAGTAGCAGTGATTCCATGACCACAAGGGCACGCCAAGAGGAGGAAATAAGTCAGGACGTTCGGATATAATAGTTCAGTATATTCTACATTAATTGGTATTTTTCGTATATTTTTCCCACCGATTGGTGTCGAGTTGTATAGGCTGCTGTTTCGAGGTAGCCTCACCACCGCCGCTTTTGACGCCCATTCCAAGTACTTTACCAACCAAAACACCCCAACCCCAAGCGCTCAAAGTCCAAAGAAAAAAAATCTAAAATATACTCATCCCTTCAAACACTGCCTCAACTCCCTCCCCAATTTTCTCTTAGTCTCTAAATTCACAAATCCATCTCCCATCCTTGCCCCCCTTCCCTTCCCATGAAGATCCTTCTGTCTCCTCCACCACATATTCAATACCCTCGCACTACTTCCAAAGAACAAAACACTATTCCAAAACCCCTGAAGCGGTAACACAGCCGCACTCGCAATATTGAGCGCATAACTTGGATTTTCGGGGTATCTTAGGCCATGAACTCGATTGACAGATGCTGGGACCCATGTAATGAGGATGGAGATGGCGAAGAGGAGGGAGGTGCGGGTATATGCGTACTTGATTTTATCGATTCCAGGACGCTTTGGTGGATGTGTTACTGTTTGGTAAGAGGGGGAGGTTGGTGTGGGGTAATTAGAGGAGAATGGTGTAGTCGGGGAAGGGGGGAGGTGGGAAGCGGAGATCGTTATTGTGTATGCTTCTTTTTGTTGTCCTACTCCGCTTACGCTTTCAAGTTTCGAGTTTAGGTAGTTAGATGCCGGGAAAGGGATCAATGAATGTTTGTGATCACTGGTAACTTCCACCTCCGTCGTTCTCAGTCCCGAGAAGGCAGGCATGGGAATGGTAGGATTGGTGGGACTAACAGGAGTCGAGCTGTAATTCGCGCTTTTGGGATTACCGTCAATAGCAGCTCGAAGTTCCGATCGTTTCTGGAAGATCTCGATGCCGACTCGCAGGTAAATGAGGAGCGAGAGAAGGATAGCTATCCAGACTGGAGCATAGTATGAGTAGATTCGTATCGCGGCCCAGTCGTTGTCTATCCAACACCAAAGCTTTTCAAACTAGTCAGTCCTCTCGGCTCACAAGATTTGAGACTGTGGGTGATCGAAGACTTACCGTTGCATTCCCATACATCTTTCCCTTCTCTTTCGTCTGATAAAACAAACAGAAAATAGCCGGGATGAAAGGAAGTCCGTAACAGATAATCCCATAAATCCAGTATAATCTCTTTAAGCGATGTGCATCGTAACAATGAAAGAAGACGAGATATACATTTACTGCCATGGCACAACTCCACATCGGATCGGATTGCATGAACCTATTTCCTATCAGCCCAGTTTCGCCCCATTCTTTCTTGATGCAGATAGAGGGATTAGTACAGTTCTATAGTATGACATAGCCTGTCAAATGAGGTCAACTAGCTGTTCGTGGCATACTACTCTCATCTTCCACTGCCTCCTGCTTCATTCGCAAAGATATTCGCAAAAGAAGCATAAAAAATAAGTGTATTGGACAAAGTCCTCAACTCCTTGATCAAAACAAACGCGGCGAGGAGTAGAAGCGTAGCAGTAACCGAGATACTAGCCGTAACTCGCTCAATGATTATGAGCGTCGAAATTTGCTGTGGAGTAAACGTCATTGTGAAATAGGCGAATTGACACTGTCGTGGAACGTGTCGTGGCGTCTTTTGAAACGAGATCCACTTGTAGGGAGATACCTCATAATTGATGGGGTCTGTGGAGAAGAGGTGTTCGACTTCAGTTGTACTCGGTGACGGTAGATGGTAGATTTCGTATATCTGATTCCATCAGAACCAAACTCGATGTTTGAGATAGAAAGCTGAGGCTATAGAATTTTCGCGTGAGACCCTCAAGCCTCAACCATAATCCTCAAGGTGTGAATCCGGCCCCCAGATGGCTGCAGATGGAGGCTCAAGGTGTGGCTCAGGCACAGAAAGTGCGTTGATCGTCGTGAGAAGTCTAAATTTAATTCTGGAGACTCGAGGGGGAAAAGGAGGGGAAAAGGCAAAAGAAATGTGGGACGTGGGAACATGTAATGGTCGATCGCTACTACTTCTCGAAGAAGCGAGGTAACATGAACACCACTTGACTGAAGGTACACGAGAGCAAAATATACACAACCGGGAGGCACCAGAAGCATGATAACTCTTGAGAAACCATCCAATGAACAAACGGACACAGGGAGGTGATGGGAAGAGCTCCGAATAACCGGGGAAGTATACATTCTATTTTGTGGACAGTGTCAATGAAAAAGAAAATAGGAAATTGCAACTGGTTGGTTGAGAAGAAGGAAAATGGATCTCCTCTGTCTGCAGCCCGTTTGCAGATACTACCAATAGCGAGTAGTGCTGACAATCGAGTCGCTGATCGTGTGTGTTCAATCCAACCACGTTTTCCATACCGGTCACTCGACACGGGTGGGTGCACACAAACGACTCTCCACTCCAAAAGCCACGCCCATGGCGTCCATCAAAACCCTTCCCACTTTCCACCTCAAATCCTCATGCACGCCATCAAATACACCCGAAGTAGAGAAACAATGAGGCTCCGAAAGCCCTAATTCTGGGAGTAAGGTAGAAGAGTGAAATGCATGAGCCTCGCATTTCTCATCTCCTTTCTTTATCATGCCCCTTTAATTCTTGTACAACCCCAGCCCCACCTCCGCATCCAGCTGCAAGTCGCCGGAGCTAGAACATCGGTCACATTCGGACATCATGTTTGTATCCTCCAAACCATGCTGGATACATACCCTCACCCGAGACTTTAGGGTATGCAAAGGCTGGATGCTTGCTTGGAAGCTGAGACTCGCATTTCGAAAATCGGCTTAATGTGCATCGGAGAAATATTACCCCTCATTCATTGCAACCCAGTGGATTAAGAATAATGGGATGGCTCACACGGCTCACATGAGGCTCAAGATAGCACGGACATGGTTGTGGTTCGTGGTACGTCGTCGTAAGTAACTATCGTGGGGAAGGAGCGACCTCGTGTGCGAGTTGAAGGTTGAGGTCGAGTTAAGTTCAAGTGAGCAAAGTTTAGTCGTCGAGACGGGAGGTTGAGGGTTAGTTCGGGCAGCCCTAATCTAAAGTCTTGCATTATCATTATTGTTTGTTTCATGCACCTAACCTATCTACCATGTACACAAGAAACGCACCCATCAAAAAGACGCCCTCCATCAAACGCCATGCCCAAAAACACGCGCATTTTCGAATCCGAAGAAAAACAAAAATAAATCTATGAATGCGCGCAATCAACCCAACTCTCCAAGAAGTAGAAACAATTACAGGAGAAGGTTAAGAGATATGGTTGTTCCTGCATGTCGCCGCCCATCCAAAAAATACCGGTACGGATGCAACCACACATATTAAACCTGGGCCATCCAAGTTAAGTCGTGTAAATAAAGCTTGGTCGCATGTCACCAAGCGCCTCAGCCTCGGCCTCTGTCTTTCCTTCGACAAGGTAATCTCTCTTCCCCGCACGCCTAGCTGCATTCTCTCGCTTGAGGAGGAAATGCATGGTTAGACTGGAGCCAAGAAGGCAGATGGTCATGTAGGAAATGATCACTGCGTGACCAACTACATACTGTGGAGTCTTGAAGAAGATGCTAGGATATGTTAGTATTGCACTTTCCCTCATGACGTGGATGTGGAGAGGAGGGAAATGAATCGGCGACTTACTTGCTACTGACAACTCCATTGAGATTGCCGCATCCAACCACAAATCCAAGAACAATTCCACGCTTGTAGACGCCCTCGATATTGTTGCTGACCCATGAAACTGTATTGGCAATACAAGGATAAATCCCGAGAGCCCCAAGGAATGTTCCAGCGTACTTAACATGTGGGTTATGGGAACTGAGGAGCATGGAAAACCCAACAATTCCGATCAATGGCAAACAGATATTGCACAGGCCACGACGGCCAGTTCTGTCTGCGTAGAATCCAACAGCGATAGTAAGCACGGCGGCACATGCGTATGGGGGGACGGACATGAGCTGAGCAGTGGTAGGATTCTTGTATCCCATGCCAGTGATGATCGAAGGTAAAAAGAGGGAGAAGGCGTATAATGGCATCGCACAACCCGTGACTAGAAGATATTAGTTTGCTTTTGTTGACCAGGAAGAGATAAAGAGGGAGTGGAACTGGTTACTTACACATAACTATTCCACAATACATCTTCCAATCCTTCAACGCAGCATAAAGGTATGCCATCTTGAATTCCTTGTGTTCGGCGCTAGACTGGTTATCGAGCTTGAGGCGACGAATCACACGAGCACGATCCTGTTCCGAAAGGAAGGTAGCAGTATTCGGGAAATCGTGTACCAACCAGAAGGAGATGATGCCAATAACGACTGTAGCCAAACCCTCGATCACGAAGATCCATGCCCATCCTGCTAAGCCACCTTTACCATTCAACTTGCTGATAGCCGCGGCGAGAAGACCACCAAAGGAACCCGAAACGGCGGCCGCAGAGAAGAAAATGGCCTTGGAAAGAGTTAGTATGACAATTGTGCTACCGGTACTTGGAGACCTACTGCTCTGATACCAAACTCTCGTCTCTTATACCAGCAGCTCAAGAAGTAGTTTACACCCGGGTATAAACCAGCTTCAGTCAGTCCAAGAAAGAATCGAGCTGCCATCAAACCATTCCAGTTCTTGACAAAGCCCATCGAGAACATGCATGTTCCCCAAAGGATCCTAATATATCATTAGAATGAAAATATGGGTTGGGAAATGGTTCTCGTACATGATGATAGGGATAAAAATCGAAGGTCGGAGCCGCTTGAGAAGGATATTGGCAAGAGGTTCGAAGAGTGAGTAAGAGACGAAGAAGATAGTAAGAGCCGCATTGTAACGCCCGGTAGACATGTTTCCGAGACTCTTCTGCAAGCCCTGAATCTTTGCATTTCCAATGTTGGTTCGGTCCAAGAATGAGAGGAGGTACAAGACACAGAGCTATGTTCAAGTTAGATAGCATCATCCAAAAAGAGTTGAGAAATGCTTACCCATGGAATCAACTGCAAGTCGAGCTTCCAAAGTAGCTTTCGGTCCTAGAGTACAATTAGATATGGGGGCGTCGATGTCTCGATGTTGAAGACTTACGATTTCAGCCTTTTCAGCATCACTCAAATGAGCATCAGGGTCTTCGGGCAAGCCGAGTGGAAGGCTCTCTGCAGAGCGCTCTACCACATTGCCAACGTTCTTTTCGTCGTAGCTAGGGTCACTTGAGGATCCCGCAGATCGTGGTAGCTTGTGGTCCTCCATGATCGGCGGATATGGTGTTTTGGTTGTAAAGAGAGTTTGGAGTTGGAGTTGGAGGTGATGGGGGAAGGGGGTGTCAGGGATTAAATAGAGGGAATTAGGGCTAGCCCTAAGGCTGAACAAAAAAATTGAGGCAGAGGAATAGGATGGTGAATGGCTTCTATCAGAGGGCCACATGTGAATAGCCAATCGGTTTCCTTGATATTGAATGAACTGCTGTGCTCCCTTATCTTGTACGACAGGGAATTGCCATGCAAAAGATGCACCTTGATGGGTTGATTTGCAGAAATCTGAAGCACCCTTCACCTCAAAACAAGGATTGGAGATGTGGAGTTGCGGCATACTATCCTCATAGTGATTTAGGCACCGATAAGGCAGGTGCTTTGTGCAACAATAGAGACAAAAAGAGAAGGCTCAAACAAAAATAGGAGATGCTTTCAATCACAAAAAAAACTTTCAGATATCTGCGTAGGTAATGTATCAATTGAACATGCAAAGCTGAAGGGACATTTTTGGGCTCTGCATACTAATGCAGTGAAAGCCAATAATGACCTTGTCACCAGCTTACAATCACTCACCCAACATCAAATTGCTGAAGCAAAAAAAACAACAGACAAATGAAAGGCTCCAAACCGCACTTGCATTGCTCTCAAGAACCGGAGTCAGTGATTCTTACCATTCCATTATTCTCTCAATGCGCGAGAGACAAACAATACTCCAAATGTACATTGATTCTCGGTGCTTCCGGAAACCAGTCCTCGCGAGAATTGTCTGGTTCCCGACCGACACTTGCTGCATCCCCATCTTCATCCCTTCTGACCGCACGAATAGCCTCCAATGATCGCGTCTTTCGACTTCGGAAGAAAATACCTCGTGAGGACGCCATTCGAGTCGTACTTCGAGGAACCGGTCTGGAGGATTGCGAGGCACGGCGGGTTGATTTCAGCTCATCCGATCCTTCAACCGGATGGGAGGATGGGAGGATGCCCAGAGAACGTAGAATTGACTCGCAGATCCGCTGAATCAAAGACGAAGGGATTCGAATGCATCGCGACGTTCTTCGTGTTGCGATTCAGGTTGTTGATGGAGAGGTGGAGGTAAAAGCGGGGGGTTGGGGAAGACCAAAGTAAATTTGGATCCCGTGACATCAACCGCACTTCCATCGCACCCTCATTTCTTCTACAATTTCACTGGATCATAACCTACTATCGTGACTCTTTACTAACCAGACATTTCCTCGTGGACAATCGTATAGTTTCAAGCGAAAGGGAGTGAACAGTCTTTTCTCTCGTCCGAAGCATCTACCTCCAAGTCTTCAAAACAGCTGGTGAAGACTCAAAAAAACATCGCACTCATTCATCAGCACTTATCACGGAGTCTGCTCAATTCATGTCCTTGATTCTTGATATTGTGAGCTAAAAGCAGCTAGTAGTCCTCTCCATTGTATGCTAAGTACTCTTGTTGTGTTATAATCATGGAAAGCAAATAGCATGCTCTTGCTAGTTGAGTCAGATCTCTCTCCCATTATCGCCTCCCATATTCCACAAATGAAGCTAAACCCGTAACGTAATCAGCAAAAGCCCAAGCAAATAGAATCCCATCATGAATCTTTATCCCGATTGTCGACTCCCATACATCCCTCAACACACAAGCAACATACATTTTCTTTCCTACAGATCCCAGCTCATTCCTCGTCCGGATCGAGGATTTCGTATACTGGTACTTGCAGCAAGCGATATCGTGGCTTTTTAGCGACAGATGGGTGATTGATGGCTCGTTGTAACTCCTCGACGTCCTCGAACCTTCTCTTTCCGCCCCATGGCTTTGAAACCTTGTTGAAACCGACAACTTCCAAATCAGGTTCTTGTGTGATCTTCTCTTGCTTGACTGGTTTTTGGCCAAATTCCTCCTGAATCTTCTTGCCCTCGGCAGCCTCGTCCTTCACCTCGCTAGGTTTGTTTGCGTGCTGTTTGAATATATCTTGCTTTGTGGTATCTAAGTTGGCCATTGCTCCCAATGATTCCTTCGTCTCCTCGCACTTAACCTTGTCAGTTCCCAATGTTTGCTGAGTTGCTGTTGGAACAATGACCTTCTCGTACTCGACGTCGATTGAACCTCGGCATTTGCCGAGTTGGTATATGATAGGACAATCATTTGGTGCTACTGGTTCCCATTTTGGTGACTTTCTCCATTACCCGAGGGTACCTTCCAAGAAGGCAGAAATGCCCTTAAATTCGATGAAGACTTCTTGTTCTGATGCGCCCTTTGATAGCATCGCATGCCTCTTCCACTCGCTTCCCAAAATTCTCTGGAAAAGGAACTGAATCCAAACACGAAACTTGAGGTGTGATGTTGGCTGATCAAATTCGACATCGATATCGACGGCATCACTAACCGTATGGAAAAGACCTTCCGCGCGAAGCCTATCAAATGCGGCGTCAAAAAAGGCTTGAATGGTGTCCTTGGGTGCATCAAGTGGAGGCCATGAAACCGTACTGACCATCGAGTATTTCATTTCCCGTCCACCCTCTTCGATGATCTGAATAATAAGGTAGTCCGTTCTGCCATTCAGACAAGTCATCATAAAGCTTGGAATAGTCGTAAGATAATCCCCGCTTTGGTTTTGGGGGTTGCTCCACATGGCCCCTGAGCAACATTTCTGGTATAAAGACACCCAGATCCTGTCGCGTGACAGTGAGGCTAACTACCGCAACAGCTTTCCTGATGTCTCCCATGAGAATATTTACACGGTGGCCGTGCCACTCTTGAGCTGGGAGGGCCTCTTTCAATTTACGGTACTTGCGACTGCAGCTGTCGTAGTATGCCCATTGGCCTTCGAACTAACCAAAGAACATGAAAGTTCCCAAGGTTCGAGAGGTTGGTTCTTCGGATCCGCCATGAAGAGCTTTGGATTCCCAGGTGACGAAGTCTTTTTCCTGGATGTTGTTCATTTCGAATTGCTGGCAACAGCGTTGTCTTTGGATGCGCAGCAGACGCACTCGAGGAAATGGGGTTGTGGCAGAGCCCGGTAATGCTGGTGATGACGAGAAGTCGTCGATTTGGATGCAGAATTGATTTAGTCGACCACGAGATGGTCCACAAAGATGACGGAAAGGAAGGTGGTTTGTGTTGGGCTGGAAGTTGGAGAAGGAAGTTCAAGAGATCTGGTGTAGTGGTATTGCGGTCGAGCACGAGATGAGGGTGACGATGGAGAGACGCGAGTTTCGATCCATGATGTGCCTAATCGACCCAGAGATGGTCGTTGCGGAGACGGAGAGGAAGGTGAATTGTTGTAGAAGTAGAAGTTGGAGAGGATTTCGAAAGTTCTGGGCTGAGAAGACGCATCGCCAAAAAAGCGGGTCCGAGTTGTGGTTGTTGCGAACAGAAAGGGAAGGAACGACTGAAGAGCAGAGGGGGTGCCGCTGCTGTTGCGGCACCTCACCCCAAGACACCGCATGTTTTCTTGACTTTGCACAATTACACTGCTGCGGCAGATTCTCTTTTTTTGGTGTTAGATATTGAGTTCCTGGGGGCTTCTTGATTATGATACGACAAACACTTCTGCGAAATCCCACGCAACGCCTTCGCGCCGGGGCTTGCTGCTTGTGAATTGTTTCCTTTCCATCGAGGAGGATGGTACCTTTGTCTTCAACGCCCATTGCCTATCAGCCATATTTTTCGAATAGGGATCTTCTCGTTCTCACCCCGCAGGACTTCTTCCTCTCGAGATCAGCAGCCATTTAAAACAACGTTCAAAACAGGGGATAGGGACAAAGAGGTTATTGAGACAAGACAGGAGACTGACGAGGATTTTTGCTAATGGAGCCGAATTCGAAATGTAGATTGTTTCCCTTTCCTGCTTTTTTTTTGCCGTCATTTTGGGAGAACGCCCTTCTTTCGAAGGATTCTGTAATACGAAATTTCAACGTCTCATTAATTAAATCATTCTTGAAATAACTTGGTTATTCTAAGCTCATGGATTAATTTAATACAACTGACTTTACTGAGATAAGAACATGTACTCTTTCTTTTTAAAACAGTCTTAACTTCACTGGATTATCTTGATTCTTCTAAACTCTTTAGGTTAGTCCAACAAAACAAATTTGACTTAGATAACAACCTAATCTCTATACTCTCAAGGCGCTTTGAAATTTATATAACTTACTTGGTTCTTCTAAACTCTCCAGATTAATTAGAATAAAACAATATTACTCAGACAAGAAGCTATACTCAATAGCGTGATAAATGAGTTGAGTGAGTTGAGTTTGGACCTCTTACTTTACTCTACTCTCACTTAAAGGTAGCTACTCAGAGCAACTTGAGTAGAGTAGGCCGGATGCCGGCCGAAAATCGGGATACGGAGCGAGGGCTCCGGAGTAGCATCGAGCTCCTTCATCCTGGCATTCCTAAGTAAATTAAGAAGTAATCCACGTTTTAAAGTAAAGAGCGTTACCAGTAAACTTCTTTGCTTAAACTAGACTAGATTCAAGTCAGTTATTGTGTAAGTCTAAGCTTTGATTGTTGCGGGAAAAAAGCCCCTGCTTACGAAGGCCAGTTTTCTCTCACCTATCTCGAGATAGGGGCCACCCGGGATGAGGGTGGTTGGAGTTTTGATGTTTTTTTTTTGGTTACCGTTTAGTGATTTTATGTTCATACCTTGCGCTCTTCGTCTATTTGGGCATCATTGAAACAATTTCAAAATCTAATATCCGATTATATTTCGAGGTAATTCTCTACCTGTAGCACTGTTTCTTGAGGACAACTCTGGACGCATACTTATACCGTGCAAATTACCTTCTCTTGGGAGCTAGAGACTAGGATGTAGAGTTTTGGTGATGGTTTGGATGACCTGGCTTTTAGTTTGGGCTGGTGGATTTCCTTGTTCTAGATAATGGGGAGGCAAGGAGGGGGTGTTGCGACGAGGGCTGATAAGTTGAATATATTGGAGTAAGCAGGAGGAGGACCAAGATCGAACATGACCTATAAGCTGGGCTGGACGTCTTAGGTAAGACCGCACTGAGACGATGAGTGTAATTTTGGGAAGGAAAGTCTTGTCGGAGAGGCTGTTAGGGTCCTGTAGATCTAGAATTGGGCGTGTAAGAAGGAGCAACCCTGATAGAAAGTATGGGGATAGGAGGGCAGAAGTGACCTGCCAAAAGATCACGCGTTGAGGTTCCATTCTGGAGTGACTTGGGATCTGAATGTGTACCATGGTCCTAACGCATACGAGATATATCTGCATTGGGATGAGGAATATGGGTATACCATATCCACTTCTTTCAGCGTATGCGAGGCTATACGAGAACTTTTCTTTACACATTTAAGGTTATTTCTACTTTCTAACCAACCTCTACTCATCTAACAATCCCTAATCTAAGGGTGACAGACCTAACCCTAACTCCAGGGAGACGTGCTAATATATAGTGATAGAAAAGAAGAAGAAAAAAATCAAAACTAAGGGGTGTGAATGACTTCTTCTTTGAAACAAGAGATGTACGCATACACCATGGCTTTGATCCATCGGAATAATATGCGATCACAACACGGAAAGGGCGGAAACTCCTTTGCTTCATGCTGCGGTCACGCATTCCATTACACTTGGTTTTTAAGAACTTCCATTTGAGCCCTTTCATTTATTGGAGACACGGCAGACCTCGCACTGGGACATTCCTGTTACCGTCTTCCTTAAAACAGCACCCCTTCAACCACCAGCTTGAGCGCAAACCCTTTCCCTCTTTCACAATTCTTTTCATGTTGACTACATGGAAAAATGAATCCAAGCAACTTTCTAGCCATAATCATACAATCCTCCCTACTCAACAAAACAAGCAAACCCCTCAAAAGGCCTCAACCCCACCACCCCCTCCCTAACTTCAACTCCTCCATAATTGGAAATCAGCGCCCCCTCGCATTCCACCTTCAACACCATGCCCTCAGGTAATTCCCAACTCACAGCTTCTTTCCGAAAATTCGCAACCACAACCACTTTCTGCTTCTCAAAAGTTCTCAAATAAGCGAAGACATCGTCGTTTTCTTGGTCGAGGAGTGTGAAGTCTCCGTATATGAAGATATCTTTGTGGCTTTTACGGAGGGCGAGGATTTGGGACCAGTATGTGAATGCCGAGTTGGGATTATTTATTTGGGCTGAGGCATTTATTGTTTTGTAGGATGGGTTTGCTGCTTGCCAGGGGGTAGTTGTTGAGAATCCTCCGTTGGTGGAGGTATCCCACTTGAGGCTGTTGTTAGATTGAGTCTAGTTGGGGAAAAGGGGAATAGGAAAGGGGGATGACTTACTTGCATAGGTGTCCTAGCATTATCTCTCGATTTCTTCTGGATTTCCGCCATGGTACTCTTCTGTAAGTCGATATCATTTGGATACCTTTTCATAATCCTAGCAAATGTCAGTTCCCAATCTCAAGTCCAAGACAGAGAAAGTACGTACTCATTCCAAGCGTTCAACGTCTCCAAATCTCGGTACTCCCCAAT
>LLCD01000612.1:0-16459 GCA_001414355.1 Hymenoscyphus salicellus
GAGTCATGGTAATCCCAACACCAATAGCATGACCGTTAATGGCTCCGATGACGGGTTTGTTACAGCCCAAAATGGCCAAGGTAACTTTTCCCCCGCCATCTTTGTTTGCTTCTGTGTATTCCTTTTGATCCTCTCTGGTGGTTTGCCCAGCCCCGAAACCAACCCCCAAATCTGCGCCAACACAAAAACTACGACCATGGCCAGTAACGACAATACACCTCACCCTCTCATCCCTTCCTAAGATCCTAAAAGCCGTCACAAGGGAATCCCTCATCGAATCCGTAAACGCGTTTTTATGTTTTGGTCTGTGGAGAGTGAGCTGGATGATGGGTGTCGCCTCTGGTGCGTCGGGAGGAACATGGTCAAGTTTAATTTGTGGGAGGGAGAGCGTGGTGTATGATTTTGGGATTGGGCGTGTGGAGGGTGTCATTTTTTAAGTTTATTTGAAGGCGAGAGGGTTGGAGGTGTTGAGGGATTAAGTTGGTGGTGTTGAGAAGAGGGGAGGGTAGTGAGTGAGTTGAGATCCAAGGAGTAGGAAAAAAGGGAAAATGGAAATGGAATAAGTGAGATAATGGCAACAAAGGCGTTCCGATGAAAAATAAAATTTGTCGTCCTCTAGGCAGGACGGGAGTGAGCGAGGGGGCTAGTTCTGATCTTCTTATCCGCCATCAGATGTAAGTGAATATCATCACCTCGGCTTCCCCGCCTCCTCCGCATCCCCAACACAAGGTTCCCCAGATTTCAACACGCTCCATTTCTTGAGTATTGAACTTTTAACTTATCTTTGTGAAGCCTTGATTATCTCAGAAATATCACAAAAGAAACCAGCTCCAACCCCCGACCAAACCGAAAATCACATTCAAAATCAAAAATCAATAAAAGAAATGGTGTTTTTATTGCAAAGTGATTAGGTCAATCAAAAAAATAAGTCGCTCAATTCGTAAGTAGAGATCACATATCAGGATGCTCAGGCCCATAGCCCCCCCTCCTATCCAAATTCCAAGGATAGTCGTCAGGAAAAAAGAGGCGCCTCCAATAAAAAAAACTCCATCGAACACAATCAAGTCTCCCAACGCCCCGGGTATGAAAACCTGTCCAGCCTTGATATGCCACACTGGCCAAGACATGATTTGAGAGAAAATAAGGAAAAGAAAAGAGAAAAAAACAACAAAAAAGTAGCCGTTCTTGACCACTAGTATATATCACAATGCTACAAAAGCTTTGTCCCATCCAAATACACCCTTTATTCCCATATTCCCAAACGCATAAACACACTTAGTCGATTGTCATTCTGCTCGAGGCTGGTACGTGTCCTTGTTTTATTTCCGGTAATTCGGTCATGGTTCCTGCCCCCAGTTTCTCGGTATCCTCGTCACTGATTTTGCGGCTCATGACATGCTGTTTCAAGCCTTTGTTGAAGTTCATCATACAGGCGATGGCGTTGATGATTGTAAGAACAATAAGGATGATGGTGATAACAGCGAAACTTGTGAGGTTCTTTCGGACTGGCAGGTAGAATAACTCATGGTCCTTTTCATACATACGGGCGAGCTTGAAGATAAAGTATGCCATTCCACCAGCGAAGAGGGTTATGGAGGATATCGTGCCGAATCTATTTTCGCGTCGGGTCCAGAAGGCAGACATGAATAGAATGAGGATGGTAATAGGGATGGCGGCAATCGTTATGCCAAACTCGGCATCAGTTTTTCCGGTAACAATGACGAGAAACTGTACGGTGAATCCGAGGAAGAAGAAGAAATCAAACTTCAGGAGGGTGATGTAAATCTGTAGTTACGTTAGTACACTCGCTTTCTGAGTTGAGGGTTCAAGTAAATACCTGGAAAGTCAAGAATCGTCGTTTCATTCGGAGGTCTGCACTGATATGCTTGTAGATAGTCCATGCAAACTCGTCGTAAAGTTTCCAGGCAACGAACGACAAAGCGACTGTGAAAAATGCAATGATACAAGGCACCGCCAAAAGATAGGGTTTCAAGTCCAGCCACAGGACGTCATTTATTGTGATGTATGAGAGTTCCTTCAACTTCTCAATTGCGCGGTCCACCTGGTCGAATTGGATGGCGGCGTAAATCAGCATTCCGACATTGTACATGCATAGTCCGATGACCTGAATGGTATTTTTCATTCGCAACGAGTCGTACACCAACACGAGTTGATAAAGAAAACCGAAGATGAATAGCGTGAGGTAGGTAGGAATCGTCATACTTTGCGGGATTGGGTCTCTGTCGTCTAACAGAGCGACATTGAATTTGGTGAAGATGTATCTAAATTACACGTTAGCAGGCGCTTCATTGGATGTGCAGAGGTACCACGTACATCTCAATTGCCAACACTATGATGGTTTGAACTAATGTGGTGAGCAAAAAGGCCCAAGTCCATGTTGTGTTTGGTCTGGTCATTTGTTAGAATCCACGCCCTTATCATTGAATGCCCTCTCGACTGCTTACTTGTACATCTTTCGTCGTCTCGGGGTTGTGGTTGGTGGATCGATTCCTTCTCTGCTGAAATATCCTCCTACCGTACCATCTGGCAACAAACTGCTACGAGACTCTAGTCGGTAAGCCACCGTTGCGATGATTTGCTCGCGAAGGAGCTACCGCGTGCCTCGAGGCGGTTGGGTAGGAAAGTGTCGTCGAGGTGTTGGCGACTCGAGAGGGTGTTGGTCTTGGTAGTCGAAGATTGGATGCAATTGATCGGATGAGGGCAGAAGTCAAGTCAATAGGGTTGACTGGGAATGGGCAGTCTGTCTGGTGTTGTTGATGGCCGACTGGATTCTTTGTTGCGAAAGTGAAACGCTCCTGGCGGGCTTGTCGGATCAGGGGGGGCGTAGGATTTGGAGGCTGGAAGAGGATTTTGATAGGGCGGAAGGAAAAGAACAGGAGATCGTGAAGAAGGCAGGGGAATACTAGGAAAAACGAGGGTGGAATGAGCAGTCTGGTGAGGGTTGGGTTGAAAGAGAGAAGAGGTTGTCGAAGGTTGGGTCGAGGTGGTGGTGGTGGTCGTGTGTTGATGGAGTTCCAGGTTGGGGAAAGAATCCACCCCAGTCGGTCTGACAGTTTAGCGTGCAGAGGGCTCTTCTGGGCCAAGTTGGGGGGTTACTCGTTAGCCGGAGACTGGTGGATCCCAGGCGTAAGGCGTCGCTGAAAGGCCTGTTGGCGATCCAACACTGCAGGAAGGAACAACTGAAAATTGGGGTTCTCTTTTCTCTTTTCTCTTTTCTCTTTTCGAATTTTCTCTTTTCAAATTTTCTCTTTTCAAATTTTCTCTACTCCAATTTCCCGATCTTGTTAGCGTCCAGGTTGTTTTCAATTCGAGATTTTGACGAGAAATTTAAAATGGAAGGAAGATACGGCAGCAGCGGGCTATTTACGAGCAAGCAAACCACGTCTTTGGTGAGTGGGCGGGGCCCAGCACAGCCGTGAGGCTGAGTTTTATTCACCAAGCCGGAATCTTTTCACTGCTTCTCCCACACAAAAGAAAATAGTTGGGAATTTGGGTACAATGGTAGGTGCAGTTCTAGCGTCACAACTGCGCATGCTATGGCATAAACGTGGTCGGACTCTTTTGGTGTTTGAGGTTGATGTTTATATGCCCACCAGACTTTTCTTGGAAACGCTTCGTATCAGGAAATCTCCCCGTCGTCAGCATTCGGCTTTGTCGGTTATTTATTGGGTAAGCGAAGATCTACACAGAATGAACTCTTCACCTAAACTGGCGAACACTTCTCTGGGGATCTTTCATATGATTCTCAGCCTATGAGTCTCATAAACATGTGCTAGTCACACCAATTATTGGTTTTGCACTCTAGCTTGCGCCACATATAAAAGTAGTCTACTTTCATAAAACGTGGCGCACTTCCTCTTGATTGGATGGCTTCTCACAGAGATCTCAGCTGGGCGAAGCGCCCTCATGTCAAACACATATCCAGATGATTTATGTTTTGCACGTCAGAAAGGGCACTGTTGGAGGCTGATTTTTGAAGTATGATCTCATGTTGTATGTGTGATGCAAGTCTCAGCTATCGTTAGCTTCTTCATCTAGGACTTGAGTTATTGGTCCTGACTTGTAGGACTTGAATAACTTCACATGCAGAGCCCCACGAGGCAGAAGAAAAGCAGCCTGCACTAGCCCCATTCATGATAAGAGCTGTTTACTGCTTGATGAGAATTGTGGGTACCCGAGTGCTCTGGCATATACAATCACACCACACTTCACATCAACTTCTGCATACTCCCGCCGCCTAAAACGAGATGGTCACAATTTTGTTTAGATTCTTCTACCTAACCCTACAACTCTCAACGACATACAGAGGGACTTTGGGATGAGAGTTCGTCATTTTTATCATATCGAGCCACCTTTTGCCCAATTCTATCAACTCCAAAAGTATGCTGAATTTCGTCACTATCGGCCTCAGGATGCAGTAGATCTAAGCAGTGGAAGGATCGAGGGTAACACCAGAGAGAATATTCGCCCAACCACTATGCATCTTCGATTAGTTGCTTCTCAAAAGGAGAGGGAAGATGGGAACTTACATCAAACGCCAATGCTTCTCAATACGACGACTCAACGCAACCTTCTCACCGATGTTTGTGCATGCAGGGCTGGTCAGCACCAACTTTGCAGCATCTGCCTTGACGGCAACGACCTTGGCTCCTGTGGCTGTTGATCCAATGTTTACCATCAGAACTTCGTTCTTGGCCAGTTTGGCAACCTTAGCTTGCTTTCCATCAGCAGTCTTAACACCCAAGAGACGACGGAGAAGGAAGTAGTTGACTTCGATCTCGGTGTAGATATCGGGCAAGCGGCCCTTGAGTCCAAGAACGAAACCAACCAGACGATCAGCACGACAGAGAGTTGGGTCGATTCGGGTACCAACACCAATCAGCCCACCTGGTACTGCATACTTCAACTCGTTGTTCTCCGAGTTCAAAGTGACGATTCTGCTGAAAATAGGCGTGCACTTGATGGCTCCCTTATCGTCACGGGTAACGATTCCAGGTCGGATCTCGATCTCGTCACCGAGCTTAATGACACCGTGAAGAATGGATCCACCAGCAACACCTCCCTTCAACTCATCAATTTCAGCACCTGGCTTGTTGACATCAAAGGATCGAATAACAATCATGTGAGGATCCATGGTGAAATCTCTTGGCGGAATTGGGATGGTGGAGACGATTGCTTCGTTGATAGCATCGATGTTGAATTTCAGTTGCGCTGAAATTGGGATAATGGGGGCTCCTCCAGCAACAGTTCCTCGAATGAACTTCAAGATCGATTGGTAGTGCTGGTTTGCACTCTCCTCCTTCATCAGATCCACCTTGTTCTGTAGAATAATGATCTTGTTGAGCTTCATGATTTCGATGGCTGCAAGATGCTCAGAGGTTTGGGGTTGTGGGCAGGTTTCGTTTCCTGCAATGAGAAGAAGAGCGGCGTCCATAACTGCTGCACCTGACAACATAGTACTCATGAGAATATCATGACCAGGGCAATCGACGAAGCTGTAGAGGTTAGAAGCTATTCATATACTCGGAAGGGTATACGCACGAAACATGTCTAAGCAATCTATATGTGCCAGAGCACCCATCTCTCTCGCAAGGGGGATCCACCTCCTTCTCACTCTTGTAACTTCTGAAGCATGTCGGTCTTGGGCAATCATCGTTGTCGCACTTGTAGATTTTGGCATTGGCATAACCAAGCTTGATAGTAATGTTTCGCTCCAACTCGTTCTTAAATCTGACCGTCTGGACACCTGATATGGCCTTTACCACCGTGGATTTTCCGTGCGCGACGTGCCCAATAGTTCCGATGTTGATTGTTG
The DNA here is from genome assembly GCA_001414355.1 of Hymenoscyphus salicellus. Taxonomy (NCBI): domain Eukaryota; kingdom Fungi; phylum Ascomycota; class Leotiomycetes; order Helotiales; family Helotiaceae; genus Hymenoscyphus; species Hymenoscyphus salicellus. The sequence continues at coordinate 5,837 of LLCD01000612.1, forward strand.
CTTGTCTTGCGATAATTTCAGGAGTGAGGGGATTCAGAGATTTCACATCCAAATCTTTTGGTTCCGTTTGAGGAGGGAGTATGGGGCGGGTGATTGTTGGCGCAGCATCCTTTTGTGTCTTTTTGAGCGCAGATTTCACTGGCTTATCCTCAATCTCTGGAACATTATCATCGAAATCGTTTTGTGCCTCAAGTCCGGGAGAACCTGGACCAGAATCGGAATCGGAGTCTAGGTCATTGCCGTATCGATCGCCGTTCGCCGCCATGTTGGGTGGTTGTGTGTGGTTTTGTGGAGGTGAGAATACCTTGTGGCGGGGTAGACTCTGCGGCCTTACTGTGGGCTAGGAGAGTTTTCGCGGACAGGCAGTGGAATCGCCTAGTTTAGTTGAGTTCGGGTGTCCGTCCTTCGATAATCTGAGCGAGGGTTGAGAGATTCGTGGTGGAAAGGGTCGCGGGACGTATTTCGACGTTTTGATGCTCAGGGCAAAAGTTTGTGGTGAGTCAAAATGCCCGCCGCCGAGACAAGCTTTTGCCGGGATGGTTGAGCGAACGCGGGCCTTTCATGCGCTCCAAAGTCCCAAATTCAACCCCAACTTTCAACATAGACAAAACACCCCAGCGTCAGCGCAAGAGGAGTAATTGGTATCTGCAACAATGGCCAATCTAGGGTTAAACGCCGCACAATCATTACCCCGGTTTCTTCTCCCAAAGTTGAGCTGGCAGACGGCCCCAAATCACCAAATTCGAACGATAAGCACCGCGGGTTCCAGTTACAATGGCCTCTCCAATCGAAGTACCTCCTCGTCAAGAGCAGCCTTTCAGTCAAGGGCTAAGAAGCAATTCGCTGTAGCAAAGCCTACTTCTCTACAAAATCCTGCATACCGTCGACCCTTCCATGCCACAGCCCGAAGAGCGAGAGACCACCACTTCGATACCCTGAAGTTTGTCCAGCGATTGCAGGAGGAGGGATTCACAGAAGCTCAGTCGGTTGCTATGATGAAAGTACTCAGCGATGTGATTGAAGAGAGGTGAATTTTATTACATTCCCACCCAAGCATAACGTGTAACTAACTTTTGCGACAGTATTCAGAACTTGACCCGAACAATGGTTCTGAGAGAAGATCAGGCGAAAGCAACATATACCCAGAAAGTGGATTTCGCAAAACTTCGATCAGAACTTATATCCGCAGATTCAACGGAGTCAGCTACCACCCGAGCTTCGCATGAGCGCCTCACGAACGATTTGGCCAAGTTGAATGCTAGACTCAGGGACGAGGTGAACAGAACACAGGCATCGGTCAGGTTAGACTTGAATTTGGAAAAGGGCAGGATTCGGGAAGAGGCAAACGTCCAGGAATTGAAGATCAAGGAGACAGAAACCAAGATTGAACAAGAAGTTGCTGGGTTAAGGGAGAAACTGGAGGCTGTCAAGTTTCAGACTTTGCAATGGCTTATGGGTGTTTGCACTGGTAAGTCTAACACATCCAATCCGAGTCTGTATATACTAATTGTTCTTAGGTACTGCGGCCCTTATTCTTGGTGCTTGGAGGCTATTGATGTAAATTATAATGGAATACTTATTAACAATGTTGATAACTCACTTCTTTTGGTTAGCAGAGGTCTACTTGGCTGAACCACCAGAATTAAACACTCCAACCAAATTTTAACTTCCGATCAGTGTAATTGAAAGCAGGAATGTTTGACAACTACACCTCCTCATATGTCAAGTTGACACCCCGCTATTCCCAGCCTGCTTCCGACCAGCTGGTACCACAGTTTGCATAGTTTGTGTGATTTATTAGGGGGCATACAAACAAAATATCTTTCACTTGTAGTGTGCTCAAAATTGTTAAAACTTGTATTTGATATAAACAGAGTCAAAAGGAAGTGGTGAATTCATACAAAAAGGAAGCACTTCATATGCATCCTTGCGGGATAATTTTAGCTTGAATATTACACTTGTAAAACATCTGCGTTCTTTACTAGACCAATATTTGTTCAAGTAGATGCTAAAAATAAGATTTGTCTAGAAAGGGCTCCTTGTCAGGGGTCCGGAAAGAACCCCTGTCCGATCACGTGTAGGGAGGCTCCCAGAAGTTCGCGCTTTCCCAAAGGAACAAGCTGTCCATCTAAAGCAAGCCGCAATCAACATCTCCTTCCCAAACCTTCTTCAAACTTCCCACCGCATTTCCCTTTTGCCTGGGATCTACTTGGCCTTCACACTCCTTTCCGAAATTTGCGCTTCCACCATCTTGCCTGCACTGAGTACCACTCTCAAATTCAATAGCCCTCGGGCAAGACGCACCACCCAAATCCCAAGATGGGTTCCCTCCCCATCAAGTTCACGGAGTTGCTCCAGGTACGTCGCGATCCAGAATCTGCCCCGGCATACTTTGATCAAGTATGACGATAACTGACAATGTGCGATAGTTGACCAGCGCCGCCGTCAACGTTGAGGTAGGTGCCGCGCACTCCACTGTCTTCTAGCTGGCCGAGCTACAGGCACCCATTTTAGCAACGCGAACTAACATACATCATTTTAGCAAGCATCAATTGGATTCAACTCATGTGTAAGTTTGGCTGCTTTGATATGATACGAGATTGAGCTGTTACTGATATTCGCCCCAGACCCTCGAATCTGACTCCTTTATCTGTATTCGCGAAAAGAAGAACGAAGCCGCCTCTCCCGAAGTCATAATCATCGACCTCAAACAAAATAACAATGTCATTCGACGGCCCATCAAGGCAGATAGTGCTATCATGCACTGGACCAAGCAGGTTATTGCGCTGAAGGCTCAGTCGCGTACCCTCCAGATATTCGACTTGGGCCAGAAGACAAAGCTGAAATCGGCGACCATGAACGAGGATGTAGTGTTCTGGAAGTGGTTCAGCGAGACTAGCTTGGGTTTGGTGACAGACACTGCAGTATTCCACTGGGATGTGTTTGATCCAAATCAGCCATCTCCAGTTGAAGTATTCAAGAGAAATCAAAACCTAGCAGTAAGTACCGGAATATTTTGTTGGTCAAGGCAGGTCTTAATATCGTTTTAGGGATGCCAAATCATCAACTACCGCGTTAGCGACGACGGAGACGGAAAATGGATGGTTGTAATTGGTATCCAACAACAACAGGGTCGAGTAGTTGGTGCTATGCAACTCTACTCGAAAGATCGGGGTATCAGTCAAGCCATCGAGGGACATGCTGCTGCGTTTGGCACACTGCGATTAGAAGCTGCACCTTCGGACACCAAAGTCTTCACGTTTGCAGTCCGCACAGCAACTGGCGCAAAGCTTCACATTGTTGAAGTTGACCACCAAACCGCAAATCCAGCTTTCCCAAAGAAGGCTGTCGATGTGTACTTCCCACCAGAAGCTGTAAACGATTTCCCTGTTGCGATGCAGGTTTCCCAAAAGTACAGCGTCATTTACCTCGTTACAAAATACGGCTTCATTCACCTATACGATCTGGAGACTGGAACATGCATCTTCATGAACCGCATTTCAAGCGAAACAATCTTTATCACAACCTCCGACTCAGCTTCCCAGGGTCTTGTTGGTATCAACCGCAAAGGACAAGTGCTGTCTGTTGCTGTTGACGAAACCACCATTATTCCCTACCTCCTCCAAAATCCCGCCAACTCTGGATTGGCCGTCAAGCTTGCATCAAGAGCTGGACTTCCTGGTGCAGACAACCTATATGTTAATCAATTCGAGTCATTAATCCAGGCTGGCAACTATGCAGAAGCTGCAAAGATCGCCGCCAACTCCCCCCGAGGCTTCCTTCGAACACCCCAAACAATTGAGAAATTCAAGGCACTACCAGCTATTCCTGGTCAGCTGTCTATCATCCTTCAGTATTTCGGGATGCTCCTCGACAAGGGAACCTTGAATAAGCATGAGACCCTCGAGCTTGTAAGACCGGTTCTTGCACAACAACGAAAGCACTTGCTTGAGAAGTGGTTGAAGGAGAACAAGCTAGATTGCTCAGAAGAGTTGGGTGATATCGTTCGACCACATGACTTGGCTCTAGCTCTCAGCATTTACCTCCGCGCTAATGTTGCACCAAAGGTTGTTGCAGCTTTCGCAGAGACTGGACAGTTTGAGAAGATCCTGCCATATTCCACTCAAGTGGGGTACACACCGGATTATATCGTGCTCCTCCAAAACATAGTCCGCATTAACCCCGAGAAGGGCTCCGAGTTTGCGACCCAACTCGTAAACAATGAGGCTGGATCTTTAGTCGACATTGAACGTGTGGTTGATGTCTTCCAATCTCAGGGTTTAGTCCAGCCTGCAACTGCCTTCCTTCTTGATGCCCTCAAGGATAACAAGCCAGAGCAAGGCAACCTCCAAACTCGCCTTCTTGAGATGAACCTCATGAATGCTCCTCAGGTTGCCGACGCCATTCTTGGCAATGACATGTTCTCCCATTATGACAAACCTCGTATTGCTACCCTTTGCGAGCAAGCTGGTCTTTTCCAGCGAGCACTCGAGCACTATGAGGATCCTGAGGCCATCAAGCGTGTTATGGTTAACATTGCCGCAGCCCCAGGCTTCTCCGCAGAGTGGTTGGTTAACTTCTTTGGCCGTCTTTCCCTTGAACAGTCCCTTGACTGTCTTGATGCCATGATGAAGAACAACATTCGACAAAATCTTGCTGTCGTGGTCCAAATTGCGACCAAGTACTCAGATCTGTTGGGTTCACCAAGATTGATTGATCTCTTCGAGAAGCATAAGTCAGCTGAGGGATTGTTCTATTACCTCGGAAGCGTTGTCAATTTGAGCGAGGATTCAGAGGTCGTTTTCAAATATGTTGAGGCTGCCACCAAGATGAATCAATTTGGTGAGGTTGAGCGGATTTGCCGGGACAATAGTAAGTCAAAATTTCCCTGCCCTCATTACTTGACTTGAATGATAAGCTAATATAACCCCCGCTAGATCATTACAATCCCGAAAAATTGAAAAACTTCTTGAAGGAAGCCAAATTGGCTGAACAGCTGCCTCTCATCATTGTTTGCGATCGTTACAACTTCATCCACGACTTGGTTTTATACCTTTACCAAAATCAACAGTTCAAGTCGATCGAGGTTTACGTTCAGCGTGTCAACCCAGCCCGAACTCCTGCAGTTGTTGGTGGCTTGCTTGATGTCGACTGCGACGAAAGCATTATCAAGAACCTTCTCCAGACAGTCAACCCAGCGTCCGTACCCATCGATGAGCTCGTTGGTGAGGTTGAGACCCGTAATCGCCTAAAGATTTTGCTGCCCTTCCTTGAGGCCACTCTTGCAGCAGGCAATCAACAACAAGCTGTTTACAATGCTCTGGCTAAGATCTATATCGAGTATGCCACTTTTTTTGCCCCCCCCTTTCACCTTTTGTTAGATATGGTTAGGAGCAAGGTTTATCTTTAATCGCTGCTCTCGGCTCTCAATAACAAGAACGTGTACTAACTTGATCCCAGTTCCAACAATAATCCTGAAAAGTTTCTCAAAGAGAATGACTCTTATGATCCTTTGACTGTTGGTAAATACTGCGAGAAGCGTGATCCAAACCTTGCATATATCGCCTATAGCAAGGGCCAAAATGATCTGGAGTTGGTCAACATTACAAATGAGAACTCCATGTTCAAGGCTCAGTCCCGCTATCTCCTTGAGCGAGCTGACCAGGAGTTGTGGTCTTTCGTTCTCAGCCCAAACAACATCCACCGACGCTCTGTTGTTGATCAAGTCATCTCCACAGCTGTACCAGAATCAACAGAACCTGACAAGGTTTCTGTTGCTGTCGCTGCATTCCTTGCCGCTGATTTACCTGGAGAGTTGATTGAACTCCTTGAGAAGATTGTTCTTGAACCATCACCATTCAGTGACAATGAGAATCTTCAAAATCTTCTCATTCTCACCGCCACCAAGGCCGACAAGGGCAAGGTTCTGGACTACATTCATCAACTCGACGCCTACAACGCTCCTGATATTGCGAACATCTGTATTGAAGTTGGTTTGTTCGAAGAGGCATTTGAGGTTTACAAGAAGATCAACGACCACAAGAGTGCCGCCAACGTTCTCGTCGAACACATTGTTAGCATCGACCGTGCTCAAGAGTATGCTGAGAAAGTCGAGCTCCCCGAAGTCTGGAGCACTGTTGCAAAGGCTCAATTAGATGGTCTCCGGGTCACGGACAGTATTGAATCTTATATTCGTGCTGAGGATGCCAGCAACTATCTCGAGGTTATCGAAATCGCTACACACGCCGGCAAGGACGAAGATCTCATCAAGTTCCTCCGAATGGCACGCAAGACACAGCGGGAACCTGCCATCGACACTGCGTTGGCCTTCAGTTACGCCCGCACGGAGCAATTGAGCGAGTTGGAAGACTTTTTGCGAGGTTCAAATGTTGCGGATATTGAGGAGTCTGGTGACAAGGCCTACGCCGAAGGTTTCCACCAAGCAGCAAAGATTTTCTTCACCAGCATTTCCAACTGGGCCAAATTGGCAACCACTCTTGTTCACCTCGAGGATTACCAATCCGCTGTTGAGTGCGCACGTAAGGCAAACAACATCAAGGTTTGGAAGCAAGTCAACGCCGCATGTGTGGAGAAGAAAGAATTCAGACTGGCCCAGATTTGTGGTTTGAACTTGATCATCGACGCCGAGGAATTGCAGGGCTTGGTAAAGCAATATGAGCGCAACGGATACTTTGATGAGCTCATTGCCCTTCTTGAGCAGGGTCTTGGTCTCGAGCGAGCACACATGGGTATGTTCACCGAGCTTGGCATCGCTTTGTCAAGATATCATCCTGATCGGGTTATGGAGCACTTGAAGCTTTTCTGGGGCCGTATCAACATCCCAAAGATGATCCGCGCCTGCGAGGAAGCTCACCTCTGGCCCGAACTTGTTTTCCTTTACTGCCATTATGATGAGTGGGATAACGCAGCACTTGCCATGATGGAACGCGCTGCCGATGCTTGGGAGCACCACTCCTTCAAGGATATTGTCGTTAAGGTTGCCAACTTGGAGATCTATTATCGAGCGCTCAACTTTTACCTCCAACAGCAACCGTCACTCCTTACCGATCTCCTCCAGTCTTTGACCCCCCGAATTGATGTCAACCGAGTTGTGAAGATGTTTGAGAAGTCGGACAACATTCCTCTCATCAAACCATTCCTTCTCAATGTTCAGACTCAAAACAAGAAGACCGTCAACAGCGCCATCAACGATCTTCTTATCGAAGAGGAAGACTACAAGACATTGCGAGACTCAGTTGAGAACTACGACAATTACGACCCAGTTGCTCTCGCTCAACGATTGGAGCGTCACGACTTGGTCTTCTTCCGCCAGATTGCCGCCAACATTTACCGCAAGAACAAGAGATGGGAGAAATCCATTGCTCTTTCCAAGCAAGATAAGCTGTTCAAAGATGCTATCGAGACCTCTGCCATGTCCGGAAAGCCCGAAGTTGTCGAAGAGTTGTTGAGATACGTAAGTTTCCCTTTGTGCTACTTGATAAAGTTTTGTCTAATTTGCATCTAGTTCGTCGATATCGGTAGCCGCGAGTGCTATGTCGGCATGTTGTACGCTTGTTATGAGCTCATTCCAATCCACGTTGTCATGGAAATTTCATGGCGTCACGGATTGACTGACTTCACCATGCCATTCATGATCAACTACCTCGCCCAACAGAGCTCTACTATCGATACTCTCAAGAAGGATAACGAGGAGCGAAAGTTGCGGGAGAAGTCACAGGAGACGGAGGAGAGCAACGCACCCATCCTTGGAGGTGGTCGGTTAATGATTACTGCCGGACCTGCTGGACGGCAATCACCTGCTCCTTTCACCAATGGATTTGCTCCACAGCCAACGGGCTTTCAAGGAGGATTCTAAAATGGGATAGGGTGGGGGAAGCATAGGATGTATTAATGACTTGGGCATTTGGGGGTTTTAACTTTTTGATTTCTCCAGCGCAGGTGAAATTCTTTAGGGGCTTGTGTCATATTTTCACATGATGTGTAGTAGTAAAACTGCATGCCACGGGGCGTTTTCTGTTTTGTTCTCGCACCTGAGAGCAATTTGTAACTGATAGTAACGTTCTCACCTTGCTTTTACTAGATTCTATTAAATTCTTTACATGTATATTGCCTAGTGAACTATGTTGAGGACTTGGAATGGGTCATGTCGCTCCTTCCCGAACCTTCCATTATCCTGAAGCTGTAGCACATTTGAGGATCGTTAACCTAAATGTTTGGGACAATTGAAATGGTTGTTTCGAAACATTTAGGGTAATTGTCTAAACCCCCCAGGTAACTAGCATACGAGTGATCAATAGAGCGTTGTCCAGCCCTGAGTGCACAGTTAAAAGAGACATATAGTACGAATTTGTAAATGATTCCTGCTTCATAGTTTCAATTGGGTAGTGGACAGTCACAATTCACATCTAGAGGCTATCCAGATGGTTATGGATATTTGAATGGGAATGAATGTTATTAGGACGAGAAATCATGTTTTGCTTACTGGATCGTAAGTTGGCTTACTCGTTCTTTCGACACCCAATTATGAGGGTTGCATTGCTTGTCATTTTATAACTTATTTAGAATTCAAGAAATTACCTATATTTAACTGCTTGTCTGATTAAAAAGCTTTTATCTGACCGCTTATTACTACTTGATAGATTACTTCTACGTGTTAGATTATGTCTAGTTAATAGCTTATCTCTACTTAACATCTTACCAGGGCTCGGCATCTGGAAGCGGTTTTCATGGATGCTTCAATGGAACACCCTCTTCTGGATAGTTCCAGAGAGCCTTCAAAATGGAATGGATTTGTCCAGAGAAATTTAGGCTGGATCCCTGGAGAGCCAAAAAGAGTGAATTTAGCTAGCTAGCTACATACGTAGATCAAAATTTTCTCTCTTTTAAAAGAGAGTGAATTAACTAGTAAAGGGAGAGAGGGGAGAAGTGGAGGGAAAGTAAGAGTGATGGTCGTGTTAGTAGTGTAGGAGACATTGCGAGGGTGAAAAGTGACTTAAAGTAAAGAACTAGCCCCGGAACATGGTTTTAACGGTCCAAAATCACGTTGATCGATATCCATGGAATCCATCCATGGAAGGTAGATCCATTCTAGATAAATCCATATAATCTTCAAAATGGAATGGATTTATCCGCATCATAGCTCTAGATAATCCATGGAATTCCAGATGCCGAGCGCTGCAGCTTACCTGCATTTGATGGATTACCTAAAACTTCCTTTAGGTCTTGAATTTCGATGCTTTAGGTACTTAGTATTTAATAACCTACTTAAGAATTAATTAGGTTACTTAGTCGTTAGTAGCTTACTTAGTATTTGCTAGCTCACGTACAACTCATTTTAGCTTCCAAATATAGACGCTAGGCTACTTGGGTAGTTATAGCTTATCTGTTATTTGATAGCTTCTCTATTACTTGATAGCTTGCCTGATATAAGCAAGCTTACTTTCATTTACTAATTCTTGATAGCTTACCTATGATAAATTTTCGCTCTTTGGTCCCGAAATGCTGTGGTTGGGTTAGTTTATTGCTGCCTCCCGACTTTTTAATTTTTTGAGCCCTCAAAAATTTGATGGCTTACTGGGGAAGCAATTCGGGCGAGTTAATGGATAAGCTGGTGTGTTGATAGCTTACGTTCCAACCGTAACGGCGAGAGAGCGGAGCGTTTAGGCCCACCCGCCGAGTTCGGGCAGGCTTGCCGACAGCCTTGAGCTCAGCGGCGCGTATCATTTGGAGGGGACTAAGAATTTGGAAACTTAAGGTATACAAGTAAACAACCCCACTACACCAGACCCATTTGTGCAATTGAAGTTCATACCAGCTTCCCAAGAACACCTCAAAATTTCTCTTCCACACACCTCCCATACTAACTCCTTCAGCTCGCTGCCCTCTTGGAATCTCTTCGCGCCCGCAAACAACCTAAATTTAGTTTCTTGTCGCAAACACCAAAAATGGATATCGATACAGATGATGAGGTTCTCAGAACCCTCTCAGAGGGCAATACGATGGACTAGTGAGTTATTGGAATATGCCAACCTAGTTGGCAGACACTGACAAGCTTCAGTGAACAATGGCCAGCTCTTCTCTCGCGCCTGATCTCTAGATTGGAAAAGGTACGGCTCAAACTCCAACTATGTAAAAGCATCTAACAAAACCCAGACCGTAGAATCTGAATTCCCCAAACCAGCTTTCCTTCCATCCCAACCAGCTTCTTCCCACCCGACGCTCTCCTCTCCTCCAGCTCCCCAATCATCCACCAAAGCGGAATCCGAATCTGAATCGTCAACCCAAGTCGTAACAGAATCCACGCAATCAACCAACAAGGAAAACAACCTCCTGCCCGTACGAAAGACACCACACACCAACCTCCTCCCTACAAATGAAGTCCTCCTCAAATCCATAATCTCAACGCTCAATACCCTATTCACGAAATACCCACCGCATACCATACAGAGATTGGCAGAACTCATCCTCCTCCCAAGACAACACTACAAAACCCTCTCTTCCTACCTCCATGCTGTGGACCGAGTCGTCCACGTTTCCTCGGGCGCAAACACATTCCCGCTTCCCCCCGCGATTCCCGATCCCTCGAGCGCAACGGTGCTGTCG
>LLCD01000613.1:0-16431 GCA_001414355.1 Hymenoscyphus salicellus
GTCGTAGTCATGCGAGATCGAGGTTGCGCTGAGGGACAAGGAATCCTGCGTCGTGTGGTGGCAGGCCGACTGTTGGATTGAGATCATGTGAGCGAAGGAATGATGAGGCTTTATGGTTGAACTCACCTGCGGCGACTTCCAGTCATGACTGTGTCCTGAAGGTACTTGGAGTCGTTAGCCTACATGTAGAAAAAGAAGGGGTCCCCTCTTCATATTGGCGAGGTCGAGAAAAGGGCTGCACGGCCTCGAGCTCGATTTCTGAATTCCAAAGTTAAATAATGCGCCTGATTTGCTCCAAAGCATACTTAGATTAGAGTTTCCAAGCGGAATTAAGATGTTTGCGACGGGTATCTAACGGACCTTTAGAATGCCTCCGGCGTGCATTGAGGATCCCCCATGCCATTCTTATAGGAGTGAAATTCATTTGAGTTGCTAATCTCAATTTTAAGAATAGAACCCTTTGTTCTTATCATTGCATTTGGTTGTCACTTCTTAGAAGGTCACATGAAGCTGGCTATTAGAATTCGATGATACCTCGACTGCAGTCACCTAAAAACTTCACAAACTTCATGATTTTATAGGAGAGCGCTGTTGGGAAATGTATGATAAATTCTCGCGTTTGCTATCACAATTCTCGAACTCCTTCCCCCACACGAGAAGTCCCCCATCAAAAATCAATGCACTTTAGTCTCGACATCTACACCTTTCCTTGGACCGAACATCTCCCCATCATTTCGGGGGGTGGGTTTTCAGAGAGATTTTTTAGTGGACGTGGAACTAGCAGTATTCATCGCCAGTAAAAGGCATATAGATTGGTGCTGCTACGTCGGAGGAGCTTGATTCGAGTGCGGAGAGATCATCTCGATTGTGTTTCTCTCCACGACAGCTGTGGTCAGTACCGCTGTTGTAGTTGTGGCACTCTCCTCTTTCGGATAGATAGATTGGTGCTGTGTTGACGAGGATGAGGGAGGAGATGATCGAGAGGGCTGACAAGGTGATGAAACTCATTTTTTAAGTTTTGAAATATCTGGATGTGCGCGCAGGCTGGTTGTTTTTAACTTTTTGTTTGAGATGTTTTGTTGGGGAGTTGGTGCTTGTTTTTTGTGGCTTTTATAATGTTTTTCGAGGGAGAGCTGTGATTGATTTTAAAACTAACCATTCACAGTCCTTGTAGAGCGTGTGGATTGTACCGGATTTCAAAAACCAGTATTCGCACTATATCAAATCGCAAATTACACATTGCTAACAAGTGTTATATCCCTTCGACACTGCATTATGTACTACCTTGTAGCGAGAGGGCCCAAGAGCCGAAGACTGTTCGCTGAATGGGGGCTATATTTGAGGGCATCAACCTCTTTGTACTACGTGCGCAAGTCCAAAGTTCCATAAAGTCGCTAGATCGTCTCTTCTTATTGGAAAAAGTGGAACCTTGCCCCTGCCCGACAAAGTGGTACATATACAGTGTGGAAGGGATACTGTCCTTCCTTGCTCTCTTACTCGAGCTTACTGGTTACCTCTCCTTCTCATACTGGGGATTCTTGAGGTAAACACGAGATACGAGATAGATACGTCTCCTTGTTTCCGAGCTATTATCTATTCTGGGGATATAACTTGTATGTTTTTGTCATCACTTCGTGTGCATTAGCCGAGAGAATTAGAAAGGATGTTTCGAGGGAGTCTCTTGCTTTCATATGGAGCATAACTCTCACGCACGACCCACGGCCTCGCAACTCTACTATTACCCTAATAGCCCCTATTAAAAGCAAACACTAGACTTTATATTGTAGTATTGGGCTTAGAAATGACACCAAAGTGATTGATTGATTCTGGTACTGGGAGTGGCTATATGGGCCTTATATATAGAGTACAAGAGGTTTAGGCAGACATGAAGTGTCTAGGCAGACACAAAGTGCTTAGGCAGACAAGCAATAAGTGGCGTAATAATAAAGTGGATTCAGCACAACATGTAGATATTTACACACTTGCCCACCATCAACTTAAATATTCTTGACATTACTCTGAGAATTTGTTATTGCTACGATGTTTAGAATGAGGCCAGATTATTGGCATTCCTCGCTGCAAAGGGGAAGATCGAGTGACGTTGTTACATTTGAAGGGGTTTCTTCGATTGCATATTTATGATGGTGGCCAGCAATCCCACTGCAGCTATGGCGTGTACCGCTTACATGGCTGAAGCATCATCTCTCTGCTAGCACACCTGGGTGCTGCGTTGGCGAGGGCGAGGAGGGAGACGAGGAGGGTTGAGAAGATTATCAATTTCATGGTGGGGATGTAGTATTTTTGTTATGTTTTAAGGGTCGTGTTGTTGTGCGAGTTTATGTTGTTTCTTGAATTTGGGTTTGAGTTTTGTTGTTTACGGAGAGTGTTTGGTCTTGAGTTTCTTTACCCTTTTGTACCCTATTTCGAAGGAGAGCTGTGGTTGTATTTGAATTTCTCTATTCACGGATTTTGAATCTGAGTAATAGTCAAAAGAACTAGCCAAATTTCATACGTTGGAATTACAAAGTGGAGACAACTCTTATAGAATAACTACTTTGAATGGTGGAAAATCCTATCTTCTTGCCTTTTCGCTTCTCCGTTCATGTATCATAGAAGACCTAATAAACTTCTTTTCGTTTCTTACCTGTCCAAGTGCTGTTTGCAATTCCATTTCTTATGAGATTATCAAGAGGGGTGGCCTAGAACAAAGCCATGTGCCTGAATAGCTGCATATGCCGAGGCGAGCGAGTCGCACAATAGTACCGAGAAATCGGACCCCACGTTCACAGCTATGCGAGTTTGATTACCGGAGGAGCAATTCCTTGGGGATTTCAACAGCTGGCTGGTTCGTTCATATAGTCAAACCATGGATTTGTGAATTGGGGTTACGTGAAGGTCAAATACTTATGTGGTCCCCTCGCTACGTATAGACGTAGCTCGCCCAAACCTCTCCTACTACTATTCACTCTCAATCATGAGCGGTTCATCCATATTTCGACTAGACACGTTTGAATCGGTATCGACAAACCCATTTTCATCCACCACCGTCGAAGAACTTGCTCCCATCGATCCAAAACACTACAATGAAATGGTATCGTGTGTTTACCCCATCAGTGGCCAATATGGTCTTCTCCCTCGACTGTTGTACTACGTTTCCTTGTATTTCGCTGTTGTTGCTAGGAGACAACCATGGCTAGTGGCAGGAGCTCTATGTTCGGCTATGATATACAGTTCTACAGCCGTACTTCACATCGTTGTGATGCTCTTTTCTCAAGGAACTGATCCGGTTGTTGTTGACTCTGATATGATACCTCTCAGTCTCCTACTTCTCATCGGAGCCATGTTTCCAGGTCCCGTCATCGATTTTTCGGCTACAGTCAGAGATTCGGCTGCGCGACCTATCATACTAATTTGGGGACTATGGATGATGGTTGGGACAATCACCTCTATGTGCGGGCTCGGGAATGTGGTTCTTGGGAACTCATTTACACCAACGGCCGAAAACCAGCAAGAACTCCCCTTCGCCCCTTTAACCTCATTTGACTCGCCAAACCTCTATTTCAAACATAGAAGTTCACAAATCCTCTGTGTTGCTACAAATTCAACGATCCCTCTGGAATACCCAGCACAGTTGCAAAACCCAAGTTTACATTTCAATTGCACATATTCATGTTTCAACGCCAAAACCTCTCCCATTCGTGGTGCGGACGAAATCCAAATCATCCCCTTCACAATCCTCCACGGAAGCGAATTCACAACACTTTGGTGTATAGGATTCATCGCTCTAGCTCTCGCTCTCGTACAAACACTAGTGCAGTACACACGTTCCTGGATCATACCCATACTACACACCTACGTCTTAGACGCCACATGGGAACTTGTGACTTCTCGGATTGGATCAGCAGCATCCAACGAGGAAACACAGAAGCTGAACGAGATTATGAGCATTTGGTTTACTACCCTTGTGAGGGGTTTGAATCTCATTCTGGCGGTTCCGCTTATTGTGATAGGGGAGATTTATCTTTTAGGCTTGGGTGGGGAAGAGAGGATTCCTGCTGCGGAGGGGATTCAGACGGTGGGGCAGTGGGCGGCGCCTGTGGGGGCGGGGTTTTTGGTGATGGCGGCGATTTTTAGTCGGTGGTTGGAGAGGAGGTCGGCCCTTGGCGATGTGGAAACAGGTTTGCCGGAGATGGCGAGTCGAGATGAAGAGGAAACAGCTTCAAGGTCTAACTTTTGGACTTCTTGACGGGAGTGTCTGGTCCCAGGTCGAAGGAACAACTTGCGCCGAAAACCAATGACATACTTGAAACACTTATTGTGGCCATGTCGATCGCAAGCTCGATACCTGGCCTAGAAGCACTGTTAGGACAGGACTCCAAGATCCGAGCAACTTGGGTAATTCGTTTCCAGGTCGAGAGACAGACAAACAAAGGGTATTTATTTCATATTTAATTCAAATTAAACAAAACACATAAACATCATAATCAACATCGTCTACCTCTGTTTAGCAGGATACATGAATCTCAACCCGACAAATGCCACAATTCTATATATCGTCCCTAACAAAAGCAACATCAAACAATCCCTAGCATAGACATCCAACCAATACCCCAGTTGATTCCTCGCAGTCTCTATATCATAAAGATATCTCAAAGGCGTCAAATTGTCCGTAAAGTAAGCCTCTGAAAGCCAAGTTCCAGGGCTGGATCGCCATAACCAAGCCAGATGCCAAGTACGGACTTTTTCGAGGGTGGGAGACATTCCATTTAAGACTCCGACGATAAGGGAGAGCATTACTGCCAACAGGGGTCCATCTTCGCGACGAGTGACCATGGAGACGCAGGATGCGAGACCGTAGATGCAGTAGAAGTAAAGAAGGTTGGAAGCGAAAGCGTGCATATAAGAAATCTGCGGAGTGGAAAGAAGCATAAACATGGTCGTAAAGTGGAAATTCGCCAATACCATCCGAGGAATCGTACTGATCACCTTTCCCATATAATAAGAAAATCTGTTATGTCCAGCTGCTGCTTCTCTCCAAAAGACAAGTTTCTCCTCGCCGAAGATCTTGACTCCTGGCGCAGAAGCGGTGAGTCCAATGGCGAGACCGACGAGGAGGGACATCTGCGGGATTTTGGTGTACTGTATTGCGGAGGAGATGAGCTGGTATGGTTCGACGTAGATTCCTGTGAAGTTGTCGCCTTTGGAGTTCAGTTGGGCGAGACCAATTAGAAAACCTGACATGGCACCTACACCGAGTTCGAAGAAGAAAGAGGATTGCATGCGGTATTGTTGTAAGAGAGAGCGGTTGAAACAGAACCAGAGTTGCCGATACCATTGGGCGCCTCTTTTTTTGATGGTATTGTTCAGAGCGGCAGTTTCAGCGACTGAAATTGTGGGTCGCTTATCCGAGTTTATGGATGAGGATGAGGGATGTTCGTTTGCCCAGTAGTCGATGAGACCTTGAACGCTGGCATCTCCACTTGGTTTGTAGAGTCTTCCTTCCCCGGCGATGATATCTCCCATTACATCTGCTGGGTTGCTATGATCGGGGAAGTTGAACCCTAGATTTTGCAAGTACGGTTGAATGCCATCTTCAGGACCCTGATATATCATACGTCCAGCCCCAAGAAGCACAAGACTATCGAGAGATTCGAAGATCTCTGGTCGTGGTTGATGGATGACCGTTATTATGGTCATCCCAAGGCGGGAGAGCGCCTTCAAAGTTGCCATAATAGAGGCCGCCGCTGTTGCATCAAGTCCAGAAGTCGGTTCGTCGAGGAAAAGAGCCATAGGTGCTGCTGCAAGTTCCATCCCAATGGATACTCGCTTTCTTTGTCCTCCTGAGATTACTGGTGCACCGGGACTTCCGACAAGAGAGTTCTCGACATGGTCGAGCTGGAGACAGTTCAATAGTACATCAACATGGTGTTGGATTTCATTGTCTGTCCATGATGCCGGTAGACGAACCCTCGCTGAGTGAAGGATATTTTCGCGGACAGTTAACTCGGGAAGTACAATATCATCCTGGGGAACGTAGCCGATGATCTTTTTGTATCTATAGAACCATTAGTTGGGGCATCCAGCAGCGAAGACGTTGGATATTCACCTTTTAATATCACCTGCAATTCCATTGACTTTGGTAGTCCCGGTAATACCAGACTGCTTGCCCATGAGCACATTGACGAATGTAGCTAAAACGATTAGCTCACAGAATATACAAAATGCAGATCCAAGACTTACATTTTCCAGCCCCAGAAGCACCCATTACACCCCAGAGCGACCCAGCATGAATCAAACCTGAAACATCTTCAAGAATAGGTCGTGGACTCTTCTTGGGGTGAAATCTCAAATTGTGAAACTCAAAACTCAACCCAAAAGTCGAAGCACCCATAATCTTCGAAAGGGATTGAACAAATCGTTGCAAATCAGTTCTATCAGCTCCATTATTATCTTCATTCATATGCTCAGCAAGAGAGAAATTCATCTCAGCCACATCCATGGCTTGAAATCCAGTCGGTTGGCGTCTGAGTTGTCGATCGAATCTATTTGGGGAAGTTGACATTGTAATCATATTTGACTCTGCACTTATCGAACCATGATATTGTTCGTTATCGTCATCTAATTCTTGGTATCGTTTCCCTCTGTTATTGTTCCGGAATCTTCCAGCCATTGGATTGTAAAAAGCGGGGTTCTTTTTGATGGGATGCGCCACTCGATCCTCTTTCTTATTTGCTTTTCTGGCGACAAAAAATCCTCGAACTTTGAGCATGATGACTGTAAAAATGAGGAGAGCGTCGATAATGATGACAGTTCCTAGTGGAATGAATGACATGTCCCGTACTGATTCCTTTGGGCAATTTGAAATGGCTAGAATGTATTAGTGAATCTTTCCTTTAAAAAGGAAGAAAAAAGAAAAAGACAAGCGAGAATACTCACCACTACAATTCTTTGGCTCCATGGATCCTTTTGGACAATAGTTCCCTGAAGGACAAGATATCTTCCTCTTCCCTTTTTGTGGGCAGTAGAATCCAGCTGGACACAGAACCGGTTCGAGAGCACCTTGGGGAGGACCAGAACATGTTTGGCCGTGCAACCTCGCAGTCAGACATAAACGTTCAGGAGCGCAATATTCTGGGAGTTGTGTATCATTGTTATTAGGGCCTAGATTTTATTAGCTATACTCAATTATCAGAGGCGTCTTCCCTACAATAAAAACCTTTCAAACAACCATTTGCTTTCCAATGGGTAGCATTCTGTATGATGATAGGTTGCACACCAGAGAGACATTTTGAGGGGGGAGCCGCCATCGCGTAAGTATACACTGCAAAAAAATGACTGAAATATGCCAATTGGTTGACATCGAACGAATTTAGGGGCGACCTAGTTTTTTGTATCGAGGATTGTGCCGCATGGTCGACAGGATCCACTGACGGGGAGTAAACTGATAGACGGCCTGATTTACGAAGTTGGGGATCTAGCCACACCAGCCAGGTACCGCCCCCTTTTGATTCCACGATACTACTAGAAGTGGGTAACCGCCGGTACATAGATGTCAGCCTGCGTGGGGCTATGCTTCATTTGAAGACCGATAAAGCTGATTGTACGTAAAGACTTTAAAATTGGAGACCTACAAACACATTTCGGCATTGTTTTGGAGAAGAAGGAGGTTACTAAAACTCTTTGGGAATATACTAATAAACCTGATTTCTATTCTACAGGTCATTAACTCGATCATTGGGAATATTTTCGCTGTCCATATCCACCGTATTGCAAGGGTCGTTTCCTATGTACGTACTGACTGGTGGAGATATACGAACTTTCGCACCCAGCAACCGAGCCGCATACTCTAAATCCATAGGGCTAACTCGACGAGGCATTGGTGTCTTCATGTACGTGAAAGGCGCATGCGATATTGCCTGGAAAGTGGTAAAGTGGGACTTACTCGAGGACAATCGGAAAAGTGGAACGTGCAAAGACTCCGCCGCCTAATTTAGGGCTGCAGCTTCCTTCATCAATTCCATGTTGTTCGTGTTGAACACAGCCGCGTGCGGCTAGCAATTCTGTAGCCTAACGTCGTGATGGGTTAATTCGGGTATTTTTAACTCGTTTCATCATCTCATCTCACTTGCGGCGTGGAATTCTCTCCATCCGTTGGATCAAATCACCCCTGTAGTACGACGACAAAGTATCTTCAATTGGACAGTGGAACGAATACAAGTGGGTCGGCAATCATCCGAAAGCTGAGCTGAGATTTGAAGAAATTGAAACCAACAGATATAGTTGTTGTCGGCTCGCACATCAGCTCAGCTCAGCGTAGAAAGAGATTCTGTTCGTCTCGCACACACACTGGTTGTAACCGGGATATCTTACTCGGATCTCCAAGCCCGAATGGTCTCTCGTACAGTCTTTCTCATCCGGTCTCGCAAATGGTGATGAACGGCGACAGAGATCCTCCAAGAAAGAACCTCCCAGTCTCGGAATCGTGAACAACAATAGTCGAACCTGGGAGCACACCACTGTTATCCTCGAACACTTTCTCCACCACGTAATCGCCATCATTCCATTTTTCCATATGCGCTTTCCTGCTTGTACCTTGATATCCATTTCCTTCTCTGCTGATTTTGAGTACAGTGCTTTCCGGATTGATGTTGAATGGATCTTTGCTAGCCCTTGCCCAGTTGTAAACTTTGGGAAATGCGGCTGCATAAATGTCACCCTTGCCATCCACGGAGAGGTTATCGAGAGACAGAATGGGTTTGATGGTATGGACCAAATGTAGCTTGTGGTCCTCCGAAAGAGAGAATACATCGATTTTCAGGGCAAGGGTATCCGGGACATAAATCAATCCATCACGACCTCGAACGAGTCCATTGGGAAATTTGAATCCTGATGAATAGGCGATATTACAAGAATTGCGATTGCAGAATCCAACACTTCCACCGCCCAATGCTACAGTAAGTCGTCGTGACTGGAAAAATTAGCCGGTGAGAGAAAAGTCGGTGGGCTTGCACTTACATGTCCAACCTTGGCAGGGTTATCATTTGTGAAAACAAAAGAATGGTCATTGACCCATACAGCTCGATTGGGTGTTTGAATTGCTTCATCAAAGTAAGTCCTCACATGTCGCATTGATGAACTGCCAGCCTTGGTATGAAATTGTTCAATCGTCGAATTCGCCCCGACTAGAGTAGCATCAAGGGCTTCCCCAGTCTTAGCATCGATAGGGGGTCGATGATTGACGATGAGCACTCTCAAGATATCCGTATGCTTATCCTCTCGGATATCGATGCCGTGGAGATTCAAAGTACCGTCGCCATTGTTTCCCGAGAAGTTCTCCAACGAGAGCCATTGGATCCGGGAAGCTAGTCGGCCAGGTCCACGAGTATCAAGAACGGCAATACGATCTTTCAATCCTCGACCAGTATTGTTGAGGTTTGAAATCCTGTGATAAAATTATCAATCGTTGATGACATCTGCGGGGATGCGGGGACACAAACGCTGGAAGCCATTGCTGACGGGACTCAGTATCTGAGCAAGCCATGTATAAAAATCCCGTCTTTTGATGTAGCCACATGTCCTCGCACCCTTCAAGTCCTAGCTCATCTATCTTTTCGCAGCGGACATTGGTGTAGTTCTCGATCGACCCGACCTTACGACCATATCCCAAGACATCGAATATAACATGCTTGAAGAAGAATTGGTAACAAACTCCGATGAGGACAACGCCGGGAATGGCGAATTTAGATGCGAGATTGACCATCACGATGAAGATCAACCTGGACAGAACTCGTGGGGAAACTCGAAAGAATTGGAAAGGGATTCGATGATGTTTGCTTTTTCGAAGAAGGAAATGGCTGGCCTCCACAAATGATCGCGCATATACAAGTCCAACCAATTAAATGCTTTTATCTCAGCCCAAAATGACCCCGCTCAACGAGGAGAATTCCTGATTGAGATGAGAAAACCAAGTGGAGAAACAAATGGGGAGGTTCGTATGACACAAATTGGGCCAACATGAGGAACAAATTGTTGATTTGTTATCGGGGAAGTAGTTTTACCATACTTCTGGTCATGAATATAGAGAGGAAATGGCTCGCCGAATGCCTCGGAAGTGGACCGAAGACCAGATCACGTGTATCATAAGCCTTTCTCACGTGTTGTTGTGATGAAAAAGGTTCTCTGATCCTCTCAAGTTTTCTCCATTAACCTATTTGATTTTCTGAATGTCTGAGACAGTTTCCACACAGGGGAAAAGTCTGCCCCCCAGTACATGTATTCACAAAAGAAGAATTGAGGACACGAGGCAAAGTTGCATACATATCAGGTCTCATCACTCCCTTCTTCCTTCCAGAACAACACCACCTTCACCTCCATACTCCCTCACAAGCCGATCCATCTCACTCGCATCCCACGGAAGCACCAAATTCAAAAATACTCCCACCACAGCAGCAACAATAAAAGGCGTCTCAATGATGAGATTCAATCCCTGTTCGAAACCCTGCAACCTAATATTTGATCCGGAATAATCCAAGATACTATTGAACCAAGTAGGTTGCACAATATCCATGAATCCAATTCCCAGACTAGCTGTAAGGATAAACCGATTTCGTCTCGTCCAAGCGATGAGACCGAGAACCCGGATACCAGCTACGGCAATGGTGCTGTAGAGGAAGACTTGCATGCCTCCTAATACGGAGGGAGGCATAGATCCGAAGACTGCACCGAATTTCCCAAAGATTCCCATGAGAATTAGGAATGCGGAGGCACACTGAATAATCTCGGAGTCAGTATTGCCCTTTCTAGAAGTATGTTTGAGGAAACATGGATGAAACGGGGATGTGTGAGGAGGAAGTGAGTTGTCTGAGGAGGAAAAGCGTCTTAATCCACTCAAAAAATAACTCAAGAGAATATCCTTACCCAACCTGCTCTTCGATTTGCACATCCCGTCAATACGACGACACCGTTGTTTCCAGCTTGTGAGACCATTGGAAGACCCGTGCCGAAAGCAGAGAGGAGAGATCCGAGTCCGTCACATAGAATGCCGCCTTGAATTCGAGAATTAAATTGCGTCCCTTCGATGTCGACGTTAGAGATCTCGGCTGTGGCAAGAATATCGGGCATACAACTAACGGCCTCGCAGATGAACATGATAAGTAAAGGTAGGATAAGTGCTCCGTCGACTGAAAGTTTGAAGGTGTGGACCCAGAGGAATGTTATTGCTGGTGCTGCGTCGATGTTGTCTCGCGACCAGTAACCGGTTGGTCCTGAGATTGCACAGCCGACTGCTAAACCGAGAACGATGGATGCGGATTTCATTATCGGAGATCCGAATTGTTCGACGATAATTACCGAGACAAAGACACTGAAGCCAAGTCCGATAAGTTTTGGATCTCCCCTTTGGACATGTCAGTACTTTTCATTTCAAGAAGCGAGGATGAAAAGGGAGACTCACCAGGCCAGAGGTCGTGGAGCTCCTGTATTAGGACACAAAGCATAAAAGCCCTCTCCACCATTACAATTCGAACTTCCACCCCAATTCTGCATCCCGCTATTGATCAAATAAACACCAACCAGCAACAGCAAACTTCCCGTAACAATTTTAGGGAAGATTTTGTTCAGTTTCTTTGGTGGAACCATACTCATAGCAATCTGAATCCAGACAGTACACAGTATACTACCCAAGATAGCACCCCATGCATCAGGACATGGTAATTGTGTACCATCGTCTGCAGTTGGACAAGTTCCATTGGCGTAGCGCATCGAGGTATAATTGAATGCAATCGGAAGAATGTCAAAGGTTGGGCCAACGACTGAAAGTAATCCAGTTCCGATGTAAAATGGTGTTTTGGAAATGTGAACTCGAGTAACTTGTATAGCAGTAGCAATTCCGGTCGTAATGAAAGCTGCAGAAACGAGGTATTGTGTAATCTGAGCATCGAAATTGAATGCACCGCCCGCGATCGCAAGGGGAGGAGAGACGATGGATCCAATCATCGTGAGAGCATGTTGAAGACCGAGAAGTATCGTGAGTAGAATCGGTACTTCATCATTGAGGCCATAGAATGGAGCTTGGTAGTTTTTGTATTTCTTATTCAGGGGCCAGATATTTGGCGTAATTAGGTAGAGGTAGTCCTGAGTTCAATCAGTATTTCTTCATATCACGTATGGTAGAAAGAGCACTCACATAATCACCGATCCATCCTTCCCGACTCGTAAAATAATGCTTCAAGTGTTGCCATTGATCCTTTTGTTGACCAGCACCTTCATCGATTGAAGGGGCATAAACAATATCTTGCTCGCCACCGAGTTTCTCGTCGCTAGATGGATTCATCGTCAATACAAAAATGGCCAGAAAAAGAGTGGTGCCAGAAGTCAATTGAACATTTACTCACCTCGTGAAGTGACTTCCTTTGCCTTTATTAAAGATTCTAGATCTCTTTACAGATTTGGTTGCGATGTTCGCGGTATTGATCGATCGATGAACGGCTAGATTGGTGCACGGAGAGAGAAGAGTGGGAGGAGTGATAACAATAGGAGACGACCGTGGCCAATCGGCGCTCCTTGATTGCAGTTATCAGATCGGAATCGCCCGCAATCCCAAATTTCATAGGGAAACCTAGCAGAATAACCGCGAGTAGAATCTATTCTGATATCTTTTGATGGCAAAGTTGATAGTCGGTGGGTCCCTATCAGCTATTTGTTTGGAAATCTCGGAAATCAGATACCTGACAACTGGTACTGTGGAATTTTCGGATACAGAACAATAAGTACATTTCTGAACGGTGACAAAACAAGTCTTCTCACACCTTTTCGCCGGGTCAACTATCAAAATGTCAGTCCAAAAATCAATCATCTACATGAATGCAACAATAATCACCATAAACACCACCCGTGACATAATTCTCGAGGGAGAAATCCATGTAACCGGTAGCTACATAACCGCGATCGGAAAATCCTCGACAATCTTACGCAAACCAGAAACAGAAATCGTCAATCTAAATGGTCAAATTGTGATTCCCGGACTCATCAATACGCATTCTCATCTCGCACAATCTCTTCTTCGAGGATTGGCGGAAGACTTGCCACTTCATTCGTGGCTATGCGATGCGATTTGGCCATTGGAGGCATGTTACGACGCGGACGATGGATATGTTGCTGCGAGACTGACAATTGCTGAGATGTTGAAAAGCGGGACGACTTGTTTCTTGGAGAGTATGTTGACGCACCGATCGGGATTTGAGAATGTTGTACGAGCTGTGGAAGAGAGCGGAATACGAGGATGTCTTGTTTGTCCCCCTTTCACCAAAGTTGAAAACTGCGAAGCTAACTTGCAAACAGGGGAAACTAGTAAAATTCGAGGAAAGCAATAAAAAACTCAACATCACCGATCCAAGAGATAAGGATGTGGATTCTATGTCGATTTCATCAATGCTTGCAGTACATTCTAAGTACAACAACTCATTCGATGGCAGACTGAAAGTATGGGCCTCCGCAGGTACACCCAGAGGATCACCACTATCCTCTCATCTCTCGATAGGCGAAGCTTGTCGTGAGCATGACATTGGAATAACCATGCATTGCGCTGAAGCTCCTAGAGATCTTACAACCTATCGAGACTGTTATGACTGCACGCCAATGGAGTTTTGTGAAGCCACAAAACTCACAGGACCTCGAACAGTGCTTGCACATATGGTCCACCTGGATCTCTCTGTCGATTTACCAATTCTCAGTGAAACAAAAACCTCGGTAGCTCACAATCCCAACAGCAATCTCAAACTCGCATCTGGTATTGCCAAAATCTCCGAGATGTTGGACGCCAAGGTGAATGTAAGTCTAGGAACTGATGGTGCTCCTTGCGGGAATACCTATGATATGTTTCGAGAAATGCATCTGGCAGGTATCCTGCACAAAGGTGACAATCTTGATGCAGCACTTGTAGGTGCTGAAGAAGCGTTGGAGATGGCCACAATCAATGGAGCGATCGCTTTGGGTTTGGAAAAGGAGATTGGGAGCCTGGAAGTGGGCAAAAAGGCAGATTTTGTGGTGATTGGTACGGGTGGTTTACATGCAGCACCATTCGACAACGACCAGATTCTGAAGGGTGGTGTCAGCCCGGTAACCACCGTGGTTTACAGCTGTAGTGGAGCAGATGTGGAAATTGTTGTGGTAAACGGCGAGGAGCTCGTGAAGAAGGGTATTTTGGTAAAGATGGATGAGAAAGAGATATTGGTACAAGCCAAAAAATCGGTAGAAGGAATCAGAAAACGATCCGGCGTGAAAGCAGCAAATAGAAAAGGTTGGAAATATATCTGAATACAGAAAGAAAATCATTGCAACGCCGTACAGGACTATTGACTGATAAGAAGCATATGTACGGCATCCTGAATCTACAAAAGGACAAAAACGACGAAATCGCAATCGTAAAACGGAAATTGTAAAACTCACTTTTTATGATATATCTACTTTTCAGGTAGCTAGGGAGCTCTTCCTATATATTATTGTCTTCCCCACTCTTTTAATTCCTCTCTTTCGCTATACTTTTGTTCTCTTCCTTTTTGTATACTCTCATTTAAGTCTGTGCCTTGTTCCACCCCCACCCCTACCCTACTCACCTCCTCCTTCCTACGCCTTGCTTGTTCTTAAATGTAAATGGAAGTTAAGAATAGAGAAGGGTGATGGGAGAAAGAATATAGAAGAAGGGAGAAGAGACTTGTAGTAAGGGAAGGGGAGAAGGTAAAAATTAAGTAAACATTTCGGGGTAAAGTTCCTCCTAGCGTAGGTAAGGGGAGTTTAGGAAGTAAACACATTTCACTCCTCTTTCTCTTCCCTCTCTCCCTTACTTGCCTCTTTTCCGATATGTTATCTCTATTGTACAGTATAAGATACTTGTCTCATACAGACCGCACTATTTCATAGCTGCATGCGGAGGAAGCTAGATGCCTATCTACTATAACGTGATACCTATCTTCTACACTGTCTGATTAGCCTAGGTTGAATCTTTGATATCTAACTTTAAGGGCGTAGAATTATATATCTGTATATATGTATGAGAGAGAGAGAGAGAGCTGTCTGAATTTAATATATTTCCTAGACGTGAAATTTACATTTTCCGATGTGTAATTTGTAATTTGCGATGTGTGATTTGCGATTTAGTCGTTTTTAGCCTTTTGTAGATTCAGGATGCCGTAATATGAAGATCCACTAGAACTTCATCATTAAAAGTCACATCCGCCATTTTCATTCCGCTTGATGACCCCAACTCTCCTACCTATGTCTCAAGTAAACTGGAGGCACTTCATTTTGGCGCTTTGGAGTATCACTCATCTCAGCTCTCCGACTCTCGACGGGAGGTTGGAGATTGAGGGTTTTCCTTCCTGGTTCCACCTCTGGAACTCCGTCCCTTCCTCGACCTTAGGATGACAGAACTCCACGGGCGCCCTCGAGTCGAGGTCGGAATCGTTCCTACCTTGGCTCGACCTCGACCTGACACCCAACGAGGTCGCTTCTGCCTTTTGACTTCGGCATGAGTCCATGAGTCACCCATGAAAGCAAGGACACTTTCTTGTCATCAAAAATTGTTGAAACGATGGACTTCAAAAGAGTAAGAATCAAAAGACTTGAATTCCTTGCCTTCCTCTACAAAAGTAGAAGGCACATGTATATATAACTTTACAATAACCATTGCCGCATCCATTTACAGCGAAAAGACTCTTCCTGCCGGCATGCCCGACGGGCATACTAATATCTCTTAAGTGGCTTGATATAACAGATATCACCGTACCTGTCAACAAAAATGAATCGCGGGGAGTGGGAGGTGTAACGATTCTTAACAACTAACTAATCAGGTGACTAAGTATCGAAGGTTGGGATGCAGGAGGAGGTTCAGATGCGCGGGTTGTTCACTTGGAAGTGAACTCGTTACTTGTACGAAGTCGTTAGAGGTAAAAGGTATTAATAACTAAGTAAACTAAGTTGAGTACGAAGCTTCTATCTAATGGCAGACGTACTAGTCTTATATAGAACCTTTTGTTCTTAGATCTCTCTTAGATCTATAGATCTATTTAGATCCCTTCTAGATCCTTTAGAGTCTATTACGTAATCGTAACTAAATTAAATCCCTGGATTGCTTAGCTAGCCTAACCGATCTCTATTCGCTATAAGAGTCTATAATATACTTGTCTTGTTAGGACGCTGCCTAGACTTTACTTCCTATATACTACATACGTGATTTGTAATACTATCCTCTTCTTAGCCTAGTATACTCTTACGCTTAAGTACAACCTAAGGAATATTTTTAGAAGGCTAATAGCCTTCTCTTGTTATAATGTTTTCTATAACACTATAACATAATACTTATAAAAAGAAGAAAGAACGATTTTGTTTAGCTAATAATATTAACACTATATAATAAGAGATTATACTATATACTCG
>LLCD01000614.1:0-16416 GCA_001414355.1 Hymenoscyphus salicellus
ATGCCACCCCTTGCCATTGCCGATGATCCGGCGGGGGACATGGGGGACATCCGGGGGAGTGTTTGGGTCCTTCGGCGAGTGGGCGACAGTGGAGGAGGAGAAACTTCTCTCACCACCACAGGCATGCAAAAGGGCGATGACCTCTTCGAGTCTAGTGTGAAGCCACACCCACTCCAAACATTACAGCCTGGCGAGGCTGAGTGGGCGCAGGACCAGTCATGAGAGAAGCTGCTCTTCTGTGAGAACTGCACGTAAAAGGCACAGTACAGTTGAGCATGCCCCCATGAAATCTGTGAAACCTCTGCCCTTTTCGACAACTCGGGCTTTGGCAGGACTGATGGCGTCTGTCTGACGATGATTGCGACTCCTCTTGGTGAAAAGGACTCCGTAACGCCAGAGGGCGTTTGTTGGAGATTTAGAGTGATGATGGAAGGGAGAAGAACTCGAGACGAGGGCCATGTGGTGTTGAGATTTGGTGACCGGGCCCGCTTCGGCTCATCGTGCCAGAAATAACTTCGCGAAAGCGCTGATTGTGTTCTCTTGAATGCCTTCAAACATGGCGCGTCGGCGCGAACTCACACATCATGAATTATTCGGGACTCCAGTAAAGCATCATGAGCAGGTACCAACATCTTCAAGCTCACGTGTGGGAAGGTTTCGAATTATTCTGGCAGGTTTCCACCAAAGCCGGCGTCCCAATTTGCGAAACCACCAGCCTATGGAAGATGGCTGCTCGATGGCTTGTCTGACAAGCCGGTCAAGTGGGAGGCCAAGATGTCGTCCCTGACCGAAAAGCAGATCTGGGATCGCTTCAACCTGTCCCCAAATAGGTCCTGGATGTATCTACAACACCCGTATTGATAATCTTCTGCGATCCTTCTAACCGCAATCTGGCCATGGACCACGCGAGCACGCGAGCACGCAAGCTTAAACACCGACAACTATGTCAAACCGTCTGCGACACCTCCTGCTCTGGTGTTGTACATTACACATTGCATTGCAGCCGCTGACTTTGCCTGTCCTGGCAAATGCCATCCCGACAATTGCTTGATTCCCTGGTTTCCCCCCGTACCAGAATTCTTTTACTGGTCGTATTAACTATCTGTGGTGTGTATTTCATCGTGAGATCTCTAAAAGACACAGCCTCCACCACAGCATCTCCACGCCAACCCCCTGATGCACGAATCACATCACTGCGCTTGACCGAACTGCTCAAAAGGGGTCTCCGACTCTTGAGCGGCCAACGCCAGTAAAGGAACGCCGGCTCCGCCACGACATGAGCTTCGTCGATGGAGACAGCCTCTTCTTTGCAGTAGCTCCCGGAGGTAAAGATCACTAATTCTCCAATAAACTCCATGACCATCACTGATTGGGGAATTCGTATCTTGAGTCCTGCATCAAAGAGACTGCACGACTGCACGACTGCACGACTGCACAACTGCACTCCACATAATCCGACCCTCCGACCATGAAGAACGATGGTTCAGGAATCTCGGTCCCAACAACCCTACAACCACGGATTTTTTTGGTATACCCAAACGATTTATTCAGCAGCACTAAACTCAGCTACGATATTTCTAGGTAGGAAAATATTTCATTTCTGCTTGCGCATCCCGTATCCAATGCTCTCGTAAATTTATCCTCAATGACCCTAATTTTAAACTTCCAAACTAAACGTCAATATCCCCTCCCCGGAAACAACAAAAAAAGTCATTCTGCCTGGAATCTATGACTCGAATCTAGTACCGTATCCTATCATTTTGTCTCACATCTGACAAGTACATGACGAGTCCCCAACACGGAAATTCCCTCGTGCAGTTTTCCGTCCTTTCTTCCCCTTCGTTATCTCATCAGGAATCCGGAGGGGAGTCAGATCAAGCCCTGCGAGAATCGGAGGACGGGGAATGTGTGATGTACGTGGTGGGGTACGGAAGTACATCGATACAAGCGCCAGTTTTTTTTCTTCGAAATCAGCCTTACAAGGCGTTTTCCCTCCCTTTCGCTAAAAACAGGGCCAAGAACTCCATGGGGGAGGAGACTGCTTATTCCGGACGATGAGCCGAGTGTTTCATGAAGCTTCTAGATTTTCTTTATTTAAGTTGAGGGGGGGAAGTTTTGTGTTATTTGCGGTGGGATGCGGGTATTCCGAGTTTTGTTTCTTGGTTTCTGTGATTTTAACCGTAAGTTGGTGATGTGCGAGGGATGAGGCGAGATGGTGGTTTGTGTGTTACTACCGTTACGCACCCGCAAGCATGCGGAAGCGAGCTGGTGGGTAGTGAAACGTTCGTATACAAGCTATAGTGTGTTCTTGCTTGACTATTTTTATTCATTATTATATTCTCATATTTTTGTTGTTCTCGAGGCAGTATATTCATTCAGCTATGGGGGCTGTGAACGTTTGAAGTTCTGTAGATCTGGTACATGCAATGTTACTCTGTCTTGCGTAGCCGCCGCGTAAGAGCTGAAACTCAACGGTTAATTTCCACTTGTGTTACCCTCTCTTTTCGCGGTTCTACTTTCTATTCTGACGAGCTGTCGAGAAAATTGAGGGTGTTGAAGCGACATCACATCACACATGAATATTAATTTAATTTTGAAAGTGTTGCCACCGTAGAGCTGACTGCTCAAACGGTTGTTCGTGTCTGAGTAGCTTGGATATGGTGTATTACCTTCGCGGATCTTGGTCTTCATTATCAGAGGAAAGAGATGGAAGATGGATATAGATTTTCACATGTCCGTTGCCACCTGTATGATTGAGCGGATGATCGAACGGAGATCTGGAAATTTTCTCGCATTCATTTCGACCATTGCCTGTGTGGCTTTGAACCCCCAACTTTTATTTCAAAGAAAGTGATGATGTTGACTTACTCTTTTGACCCAAATGTTGGCTTGAATCGCTTCGAATTGTTGTCTTGAAAGCAGCTTCCTCTTTTTCAAATTCTCCTAATACTTTCAGAGAACTAGAGGAATTTAAGTTCAATTATCCAACCCATCTGGAGCTTGATTCTCAGAGTCTTCTAAAACAATGAGGGGGGATGGGCAGCCATGATGATTCGGTGCCCTTTCCCCCCTCATCTTTTCAGAATCAGAAGTTGAATCTAAAATATGACATGAGTGTATTCAATTGCTACTTGAATTCCACCAACTGTGTCTTTGTAAACTTGAGCTTTATCAAATCTTGAATTCTATTACAAGAATAACTGACGATCTGTATACGAGCTTGCCATATCTCATGCCAGAATGAACATTGCCACCTGCATCCTTCAAATCTAGACTAGAGACTCCAAAATCTGCACTGCTTCCCAACTCTCTCTCTCCATACAATTCCAAGATTAGAATAGATTTCGTCACCTACCGAATCCAGACTTCTCAACTCCAGACTTCAACCTCCGGTTCCATTCATTCTAGAATCAAAATCTGCAGCTGCAGTGTTTCACTGCCTCATTTATCCCCATTATTCAGTGCCACTCTTCTCATGTATTTGCATAGACTCATACACACCGCCAACAACAAAGATCGTCACATGCCAAGTCGAGAAAAGATTCCCAACTCCAGACCATCGAACTCCCTTCCTTCTAGAATCAAAATCTGCAATGCAACTCTCTCAACAATATCCAAGACTTGCCCCTTCATCTATCCATTGGATATCGTCACATACCGCGTCAAGACTCAAAACTCTAGACCCCAAAGTTCCATTCCTTCTATATTCAAAATCTGCAATGTGCACTTCATCATACCCCTTCCAATCTTCATCTCTATCTTCAGCTCCTTATTTTCCAGTGCCCCCTTATTAAAGACATGCAAACCATACTCTAACAACCTGCAGATACACATGCACATCCCCCTCCAGAACGGAAATAGCAGAACACAGCAGCATCTTCATTTGTACTCCAAACCGTTTCACCTTCCCACACCGTCTCGCCACCCAATTTTACCTATTCCTTTCTCTTCCTAATGTGTCTTCTTCTAAAAATTGAGGGTGTGATGCTCCTCTTATCGGATCTTCATATCTTTCTAAAGGGGGGTGGGCGAGTGCATAACCGACGCGCGGGGAAATGGGAACCGAGTTTTCTCTTGCCATCTCGATCAGGGAACTGACGATCGAGAGGAAACCAAATGCCGATCTAGAACCTTGGATTCGGACGTGCCGAGGTTTGTATGGAATGTTGGTTGGGAGAATGGTGTTGTGGTGTTGTTGCATTCGGGTGAGGGAGGAGGGAAAGGGGTAAAGAGCATATGAGTGAGTGGAAACCAAGCGCAAAAGTGTGTACATTGGAATTATAATTTAAAGGTGAAAGACTAAGAAAGGTTACTCCCTGGAAATATCGCCAGGTCTATTTCAAGGAAGACAGTCCCGAAAAGCGTAAAGGTGGTGGTAAGTAAGCTAGTAATTGTTGTGTTATCCCGCAATCTTAAGTGCTCCAAAAAAGGGCTGGTAAGCCAAGCCAACCAGGTTTGGGCACTTGTATGAACAGCGAGTCGTTTGCGGAAATAGTGGAAATGGTTGGAAGAGTATGGTCGAGCCGGGAAGAAGTGCACAAACCAAGAACTTCAGCCATTGCTCCGCGTTCAACCATTTGCTCGTCTTTCAAAAGGGGTTAGGACCATGCGAAGAATAAACTTCTAAATACCCACGAACAAATCTGTTAGAATTACCAGAAATACAAGTAGAGTCTGCGCAGTAATGGCGGGGTTCTCTATGTATGGCCTACCAGAATCGCAGGAGCAAAACGAACAGGATAGGTCGAGAAACCTGGGGATAAGGCACTCTTCAAACACACTTGTCCCCCATAGCTCACTCGATCAATCCGTTGAACCTGTGAATACAATCGTTTTTTCTAATGTCATATGTACAATCTCAATCCCCAAACTCCATTTCACATCTTCCCCTCTATCTTTGCGCAAGCACCTCATCGGTAACTCGTTGTGGCTCGGACACTTCTGCTTCTGCTCCTTTTGCGTGTAATGGGTATGTGGTTTCTGAAAGTGACTCGAGATGTTCGCGGTGGTGCTCGTTGGCCTAGATAATTGTTAGTTATTTTCTGCCGAAACTATGAAGGACCTCGCCAATCGCAATTGCCTCCCATCCAACCTGCTGTATAGGGCGACTACTTACAAAAGGGTTGCCACAGTATTCACACATGCAGATTTGAGGTTTATCGGTATTGATGAAGACCCTTGGGTGTCCCAACGCTCCACCACCTCCATTACAAGATACAATTCGATCGTGTGTCCAGTGGACCGGCTGCTGATGGATCAATTCAATGGCAGCTTGAGCCATAGGCTTGCAATTGTCAGCATGACTCAATTCCAGCTTGTGAATCTTGGTGATATACCTGTGCGCTCATAATGGTTTGTTCGAACCTTGGTCCTGACATTGCCTTGGCTCTAGGATTCTGGCTCTTGGACCAGGTAGCGAGTCTATTCGGCGCCTGGGAGGTTCGTAGATTCTCCGCATCCTCTACATTCTCCTGTAATCCTGCAGATGACTGTGGCGATTTGCTTGGTAGTTCGTTGGTCTTGGAGACATTTGGGACCTGTTTTGATGGTTGCGAGTCGTTGACCACCTCCTTGTCGTTGGCGGTAAAGGCATAGCTTCTGCGGGCAGCGACCTGAGCCTGAGCCCTTCTCGACAATTGCCATACGGCCCTGGATCTCACGGTGGGAAGCATTGTGGTGATGGTTCAATTGCTTGTGGTTGTTGATCTTCACTCGTCGTCGCGGAATCTGGAGCTCTCTCTCGGGGGACTAGTGATGACTAACGAGGGGCCTGGGCCCGCAAACAAGGTTTAACAGGCCAAACATTTCTGGATTCTCATACCACTTGAACTCGCCCTCAACCAAGGCAAGGTCATGAAAGACTTTGCGCTCTTTGAACCGAACAACTAACCGTTGGAGTATACAGACAGGCAGCTGAATAGGACACATCCGACTCGATCGATCTTTTCACATTTTACAATTCGTGGTTATCCATCGAAAGCATCATCATGGCGAGCGCGAGTACGCCTGGCAGCTTGCCA
This sequence comes from Hymenoscyphus salicellus, assembly GCA_001414355.1. Classification (NCBI taxonomy): domain Eukaryota; kingdom Fungi; phylum Ascomycota; class Leotiomycetes; order Helotiales; family Helotiaceae; genus Hymenoscyphus; species Hymenoscyphus salicellus. The sequence goes on from LLCD01000614.1 coordinate 6,021, forward strand.
AAGGCCATGTCCTCACGGCTTTTGACCATGAAATTCATGCAAAGAGCCGCTGCTTCTCCCACATCACCATCACCCTCCACACCAGAAGAACCTCCAAATAAGCGCCGGAAGAAGGGAGGAGATTCGTCGCCTTCAACCTTTAGCGTCGATGCTCTAGCGGACCAGAGAGCTGTACAAAAAGCACTTGCGGAAGAGGAGGCAATACGCCAAGTTGCTCTGGAAAGACAGGCTGCTGAAGCTGGCGACACAAGATGGGTTCTAAGCTTTGAGGATGATAACCGGCTAGCGGTTTCCCCTACACTGGCATTACGGGTGGTTCAGACGGGCTATGCCAATCTCGACAGTATAACACCTTACCAAGTCAGATCGGTGGAGGAGGAGCCAGAAGACAAACCTATCATGGTGGGCCGGCGGAGCTTTGGAAAATTCAATCGTGTTCTCGAGGTAAGTCATCCTCAGTATGATTTGGCTATTTTGCTAAAAATTGCGCAGAAGCAACAAGACCCCACGCTAGAGGATTCCGACGATTCCGACGAGAACGGAAGTGAAGAATCCGCAGACGATTCTAACGGCGACTCAGATGATCCAATGAATGATCTCATCAAGACTTCTCGCGCGGAAGCTGCTCAACGTTTAAAGGCAGATCGCAAAGCGAAGAAGAAGGCAGAAAAATCGAAGACGGCGGAACTGGCAAAGCAACGAAAGAAGAAAGATATCAATTTGAATGGGTTGACAAGTCTATCCGGCAAACCCGCTCCAGGTGCCTCTCAGGGACCCTGCTATTCGTGTGGTGGACCTCATATAAAATCAAAATGTCCAGAAAGTAAGAGGGGACATCCAGGGGGAGAGGACGGGCGTCAAAGAAAGTCACAAAGGACACGGTGAACAACGATGCTACCAGTTGATACTAATTATTGATCAGCGTTGCTTTTGAAATGGGCGCGGGGAACTTGCATCACGATGCGGGGTATAGTGGAACATACCATCAATTATTGCCCAAGAGCAGCAAGCAGAAGTGTACGAAGCTTGAATACGCCGAGAAGCCATTTAAGTGGTTGGCGAATACGATACACTCTGATTCGATTGTATAGATCTGAGTACTGTATGTAAATAGGATGAAACCATAGACCTTGATCCATCTTTTACAACCCCACGATTTCTCGATCCAAAATGAACACGTTTACACATAGATTTCATCTTTATACTTCTCTACAATTCCAGTTTCTGGAGGCATCTTCCTCTTCCTCTTCCGAACTCGTGTCAACTTCCAAGTCAGTTACCCGCATCAGCCCCTCATTTTCCCTTGGCGAGCTACTTCCAAAACGTTTCCTCTGGTCATGTCTCAATTCAATCACGAAAAAGAGAAGGAGAAGGCGAAAATCGTGCATTAGAACCGTCAACAAGACATCCGACAAGTTACGGGGTGGGGTTTGCCAAGTTGGAAATCAGGAACGGCCTGTCTTTTCACTTTAACCTTTGCAGTCCACGGAATTTTCAGGAAAGAGGTTTAGGGTTATCTGTAGATATGAAACTACGAAACGGCCCTTCCAAGACTCTTGATGGCGCACGCTTCTCGATATTGAATCGGGAAAGGATATGATTGAGGGATGGGGACCCCGTTTTTACGGGAGTTTGAGGAGATGTGCGATTTGCAACAAATGTTTTTTTTGGTTGAGGGGGTTGGGGTTTTGGGGATGTATAAGAGGGTGTATCCTACTTGAGTTTGAGGCGGTGACATATGTTTGCTTGGGAATTTGGCTGATGCTGGTTTTTGTCTCGGGACATTGCTTTCCAAGTTGGTGTGGTTTAGTTACAGTTGTTTTCTTTTGAAAGGAGTTTTGGTTGCAATTGCGAGGCATTATTTTCAGAGTCCCTAATGCCAGAATCAGGCAGATTAGGAATAATTCTCTGCTGTGCTTGTGGAGTATATTTCGGTTTCTACCCGTCGGGAGTCTAGGGTTAGAACTGTTTGATGTCTCAAAAACATCCAGATTAGGAATTGCGATATGCAACAGAAGTCTGTTTATCCCATGTCCTAGTTTGCATCATATTTCTTATTCTTATTCCCGATTTCCTTTTCTCGAGACTTTTTTAAAGCGAGCTTGTCGATTCAAAGATTGCTTGAGAAAAACATTGACTAAGAAATCTTAGTGGTGCTTCTTGTGATGCTGAATGCTTTATCAGTTGTGAGTTGATTATTCAATATCGATTATATCTCATTGTTTTATTATGAAATTTCCAAACGTCAAATGACATGATAGCGTATATTGTCTGCTACAGCGGAGTGAGCTGGTTTTCGGTTTTTATTCTAGTGTCTACATTTCTCCATATCAAAATTGAGTTGAGAATAAAAGTGGATGGTGTAAGTATTGGCGCTTACCTAGATGCACGATCGTCCTGAGCCCGTGATTTGGCAATAACTTCACTCACGTGCGGGATTGATCATTTTAGGTATCTAAACCCCGAAGTGAAATGTACTCCGATATACGAAGCCATTTCGGTCTGACTCAGACTCATGAATTGTATCTTCAACAAATTTTCTGATATTTTGTTAATTTAATCTAGCTAGCATCTTAAGATGGCTTCCAAAATTGATACTCCCAGCCAGACTACCAATGTTGATGCTCCACGAATCATCAACCCCACTCCAGAAGAATTGAAGTCTTCCACCTACGACAATGCAAATATCCAAGCAGCTCTAGAAGCACTTCATCAAGATGGCTTTGTAGTGCTCAAGTCAGTTGTTGATGTAGCACACGTTGATCACATTAACGCTTACATGGGGGAAGAGGCGGATGCTTTGCTCAAGAATAACACCAAACCCTTCAATCAGGGAGTAAATTGTTCGTTTTATTCCCCATAACATCGTATACTAACCGTGGGAAGCAAACATTCTCCAGGGACCACCAGTAAAGGACCCAGAATATCTTTACAGCGATGTTTTCTTTAATCCATTCGTGATTCAAGTCATAAATGCGTATGTACTACCAGGCTTGCACCAACATAACTACTAATGGAGACCAGTTACTTGGGAGCGAATCCTATCTGGAATTTTATGACCGGTAACAATGCTTTACCCAATACAGATGGTCTTCGTCAGCCAGTCCACAAAGACATCATCTTCCACCATCCACAAGTACTACCACTAATTCCTGGCACATTTCACATTTATTAAACGGTGATAGTGTCCCTTCTTCGTAATTGCCAACATTCCACTATGCCCCTTCAACAAGACAACTGGATCTACAGAATTTTGGCTTGGCTCCCATGCTCATACAACGAGCGCAGACCAGCAAGTCACCACCCCGGAAACCAAATTGGCAAATGCAAGATTGAGAGTTGGAGACCCCATGACATTCCTCCGGGATGATGTGAGAGAAGAGAGGCGAAAAGTGAGACCTCCAATTCAGCCTGAATGTGAGAAAGGGGATATCATGTTGAGAGATTTGAGGACGTGGCACGCGGGAATGCCCAATGAAAGTGATCACTATCGAATTATGCTGGCACTCGGCTATCAAGTTGGTACCCCTTTTCGTGTCGCACAAATCTCCACACTTTAGTTCACCGATTTCATGCCTTATTTTATGTAGAGCTGACGATGCAATCAAAAGGCTCAGTGGTATCCGAACCATACCTTGCGCTCAAAGTTGCCTTTGAGTCAAGGTAATTTCTTTATGAAGCACGGTGGACAACCAGTAGAGGTTAGAGCTGATCTTATGCCCGATGAGACGGAATTTGGGATAGTAAATGACGACTTTACATTTCGCCCTTCGGTCTGATGATGTTGTATTAAGCAGTTTTCAGACTCACAAGGCAATTTTCAGTCCAATCACAGTCCTTACAAACCAAACTACGATATACAGAAGTATCCAATATACTCTAAATAATTCAATAAATATCTAGGTACCTAAGGTACATTTAACTACACGCTGCCCCTACAACAAACCGAGCAAGCATCTCAATATTTGTTGCACATCGCACCCCGTTCCACTCTTTGTCCATTCATGGTAACTTCCACGCCCCATCCGTCGTCCAGCCTCTCATCCTTCTAGAAAGCATTGAAAATTCTCCGAGAGACCCATTTTTCAAAGTGGTGACACCTAAAGTCCCAACGCTTCGGCAGTAAAGTGACAACATCGCTTGGTTAAAATGTCTCCATCCTCCTCCCTTCATCCGAGACACTGAGAGTCTCTGTCATTTAGAGTTGAGTTGACATGCTTTTGGGCCAATGAGAAACGCGAAAGAAATATAACGCATCGAAAGGCTTTCCTAGTTTCTGATTTGCTGGGAGATGATATGGTTGGTGAGAGGAAGTGTAATTAAGGGGCTGGATACACGTGATTGGACACATTTATGGAAAATCGGCGTTTACCAGATTGAATCTGCGAGTGGAATGCAGGAAGTGTGTTCTAATTCAAAGGTCGACATGCTTTGAACTACAAATCGTTTTGCAAGAGTTTCTCGTGCCTTTTTATAAGAGACGCTTCCATAATTAGCTCATACTCAGTCACTAAACAAGAATTCCAAGTCGGAGTTGTCAATATAAGTAGAATTCGCCCCTTGAATACTTCTTATTACAATTGCTTTGGTTCTCGCACCATTCTCCCTAGTACCACGGCAAATTTCAGTGTCACTTTTACGCCGGTCTCCGTGACACCCATCTATTTGTCCATACCGTCTGAAGAAGATTTTGATATCAAGAGGCTTGGACAATGTTCCTCGGCACCTACTTTACTGCAGATTCAATAATATTGAAATTGTTATTTGAGGGCTATTGGGAGAATCCGGAACTTATTCTCGCACAACAACCTAGAAGGGTACCGGCGAACAAATCTCGAGCTTGTTACAAGCAGTATGGCTGACTTCTAATGTTCCCAGAAATTTGCAAATCACAGGGCTCCACTGATTTGTGGAAGGAATTTACCATTGTTGATACCGATACACATATCAGTTAATAGAAGCAAGAACACAGAAAACCAACGTCTCAGCTCGTACATCCACCGCGCACAAGGTACAAAGTATACACAGAAGAACTTTATATGAGCACTGTGACCCACTTGTAAAACCGAGATGCGACTTCTTTTTGATAGTGCTTTACGACCTAATGAATGAAACAATATAAAAGAGTAATTAACAACCATCTCATAACATATGGAAACCCCCTGGTCTTGAATGCTGCCCTTAAAACAAGAAGATAATCCTAGCGAAATGATTGAATATTGAACATATGAAAAACGAAACCATAAACTCCTCCCCAACGAAACCTTACGCAATTGTTATAGACTGTCTTTCCAACTTTCCGAAACTTTTTGTCGAGAGTCAGTAGCTACAACCCCCAGTATAAGATACAGACGAAAGTGTGTGAGCAACGCCTTTTACGTAAACCATGTCCTCCAACGAGACCCGGAAGTGGACCAGTGATTTCTCCAGCCACAATAGCAAGGGAATTCGGTCCCGATATCTCTCCCAACTCAGCGAGAGAACTCGAAAGGGTAGCAGAAGTATCACCAAGACCACTGAGAGGACTACTGTCTCTTTGAAACAACACTTTCATATCCTTTACCCCCAGCAACTGGAGCCAATGGAGCGGTAGTCTCAGCAACAATTGCGGTTGAAGAATCGTTGGCATCCAAGGTATATGTGGAGAGAGTTTGAGATTCGAGACCGGGGTCTTTCTTGACCCGACGGTTCCATCCTTTTCCTCCAAAGGGGCCACTGATAGGATCGGTGATTTTCCCAATCGCAGGCGCGAGAGCAGTAAGAATTCCATTGATTATAGCTGCTATCGGATCCTGTCTCCGTTCGAGGTTGTGAGTCCCAGCTTGTGCATTGATCTCGTCATTCTCTAGGCTCCCTTTGAGGTCTCTTTTCAACACCCCGCCAAGAAGACCCCTAAGTGAGCCTAGAATGTCGGTAACCTCATCAAGTTCTATCGGTTGCCGCGTTTCGAGTCCATTGTTTAGAAGAGTTTTGTCATCCCTCTTCAGCATCCCTGTAACGGTACTCAGAATTCCAGTGAGGGGACCCAGAAGTCCGCTAAGAGCCCCAAGCGCCTCGAGCTGTCGTTTGTCGATATCGTCGGCATCTCTTGTTTTCAACACGCCTCCTAACACCCCTGGCGCAACACCAGCACCGCCAGCGACGGAGTCCAAAGAACCGAGAAGCGGCCCGAGAAATCCTTCAAGGGCACCAAGACCAGCAAGCTGTCGGGTTTCAATATCTTGATCTCTTTTTTTTGACCCCTCCCTCAGCCCAACTGTTTCTACACCAGCAGGAAGGGAGTTCGGATCTCCAAGGACTACTCCAAGAAGCCCTGTGAGCACACTGAGGCCAGCATCCTCTCGTCTAGAATTACTACGCTCGTTATGTGTTTTTGTTTGAGTGTACCCCGGGTTCTGAAAAGTAAAGGTTAGCAAAATAGATGAGCGCTAGTGTGGCAATGTGCTTACTGAGACTGGTGCTGTAAGAGCGAGGGGAGACGCCCCAAGGAGGAGCACGCTCGTAAGATGCATGGTGGTAAGGTTTTTTGGTGGAATGCCTGGTGATTTGACTTAAAAAACGTCTGACTTCGCTTTCTATTTGCAGCAATCGAGAAGAAAGAAAGTCGCAGAGGTGAGACTTTATACCACATTACCGTTTTGCTTGTACACCTTTGCCATCGTTGATTCTTTCAAGAAACCCTAGGTGTAGGCGAAGTCCGAATCTTGTACTTGTAACCTTTGATCTGACCAAATCTACAATATCAAGAAATTACGATAGATCATTCACATCTTCTATAGCAAACTCACCCGAAGAGTGCCCCCGTAAAACAAGGAAATGATAGAGATAGTGAACATGACCCGGAGACGCCTCCGATATGGTTCGTCAGGCCAAGAAAACAAAACAAGTTTCGGGTAGAACTTCCTAGCGAGACCCCCACGCAAATTCGGAGCCATCGATATTGATTCAGCTCCGAAAGTTCTACATTAATCTACTACCTACTTGGTAGAACATGTTGGTAGAGTCATATGCGTTTCTTGCCTCAACAAGCAAAAAGTTCAAAGACTAAGAATAGGACAATGAGTGATAAAACAACGCAAGTGAATCAACTGTGGCACAAAACTGCGCCAGCCACGCGGTTCAGAGTAGATGATATTTGCGTGTGATAGATCTTGCAAGCTTTGAGTTGTATGAAAGGGTGAATACACCGGATACTCATTTCCCATTCGGGAAATTATTACAGCGAGCGCAGCCAAGGACAACAATCCTGTTATAAATCAACCCAGGCTTATAACACCAAACAAGAAGTAAATATCCACATCTCAGATATTGAAACCACAACATCAACGATGGCACCTTACTCTTCGCTTTACGAGAAGCTCAACAAGTCGGTGTACGAAAAGGTTAGAGAGGTTGTACCAGAGGACGACCTCGAGTCCGAATACTCCGAAAACAGACCAGCAGCAACTCGACGCTCCTGGCTTCCAAAATTATCAACCGTCCTCCTACTGATCCTCGTGGCAATTTTCGCCTCTACCTCGCTGTATCTCTCTGCTAAACTCGACCGCGTCCTCAAGGAGCAACATGGATATTCCACTGACTGGGGTACGGAATTCCTTATCAGCTCTAGAGGCTTCACTGACTTTTCACAGCTCCGGCAAGAAAATCTGTTAAGATGACCCAGCAAATGTACACCTCCACATTCCGATTCAATGATAGCACAGACTCCGTCTATAATGAATATGGCCCCCAGGACACGGTATACGCCGGAGAGCCATCTCCTGAGATGGATGAAGCATGGCACACGCTCTTGAAAGGTAAATTTCACACTCGTGATCCAACAACTTTGAAAATACTAACAACCTTCAGGACAATATTTACTCATCTCCGAGGAAGAAGCTATGAAACTAGATAGGCATGGTCTCGTTGAGGGCGATTATATGGTTGAGTAAGTAAATCTGGGCCAACGAGAGATAACAAGTTGAAAAAACATAGGGCCGAGGTAATGCACTCTTTACACTGCCTGAATTCTATTCGGAAAGCACTGCGACCCGATTATTACACTCCGTATGATGCTACCAGATTGCCCAGCGGCTTCCATGAAACCCACCTTAGTAAGAAATAATTCCAACCATGGGAAAGTAAGAGTGGTTCTAACATTTGTTTGCAGATCACTGCATTGAGCAGATTCGACAAAACATACAATGTGCGCTAGACTTAACACCAGTACCACTCCTACTTTTCGGACGGGATGAGCATCAGCTCTATATTGGAAAGCCCCAGATGCATACATGTCGCGATTGGGATTCTTTCAGAGAATGGTACACGGAGAAGGGAGAAGAGATAGGAAATGTTGACTCATCGGCATCTTAACATATTGCGAGGAACATATTGCGAGGGAAGTATCGCGAGGGAGGAAGTTATACGGTACAAAAGCAGATTGGAACTTGAGTTGAATGATGTATTGCGGTCAGGACCGTTGTTTTATTCGCTTGAATAACTTTCAGTCTGCACATTCTACGATAGATGCCCATCGTCTGTAGTATTGAAATTAAAATACGAATCAATTTCCGTCGCTCAGCCGCTCCAGTCAAAGGCGTTCATGTGTATTTTGAAAATACTAACGAGGCATTGGTGCCACCAAATCCAAAACTGTTTGACAAGGAGACACGGACTTCTTTTTCTTGTGCGTAAGATGGAATGTAGTTGCAGCGGAAGCCAATGTCGATGTTTTCTAGGTTGAGTGTTGGGGGCATAATATTCTGCGGAGTTTTAGCTGCCGACAATTGGCTTTGGGAGGTGGAAATACCTCTTTGGTTGCCAATATAGCAAAAATCGCCTCAACGGCTCCAGCAGCTCCTAATAAGTGGCCAATGGCACCTTTGGTACTGCTCACGTTGACATCAGAGCCATGATTGAAGCCATGCTCTCCTAGCATGAGTGTCTGTATTGCAGCGTTCTCGGCAGCATCTCCAAGTGGTGTACTTGTTGCATGTGCGTTGATATAATCGATTTGATCAGGTCTGATACCTGCATTCTTCAGGGCCCTTTTCATGGCTAGCAGAGCCCCATATCCATCTTCTTTCGGGGCTGTCATATGGTGAGCGTCTCCACTACACCCATATCCTCGGACTTCTGCATATATGTTTGCACCACGGGCCTTGGCGTGTTCCAGTTCCTCCAATACCACCACTCCTGCACCTTCGGCAATCACGAAACCAGCCCTATCTCTGTCAAAAGGACGAGATGAGGACTGGGGATCGTCGTTGTACGAGGAGGAAAGCGATCTTGACCTCGCAAAACCCGCAAGCGCAAGCGGATGGATACAAGACTCGGATCCTCCAGCTATCATGACATCGGAGTCCCCAAAAGCAATAAAGCGTGAGGCATCTCCAATGGCATGGGCCCCGGTTGTGCAAGCAGTCGTAACGGAATGGTTTGGTCCTTGCAATCCATATTTCATGGAGATATGCCCAGCACCAAGATTGATAAGAAGCTGAGGCACAAACAGTGGCGACACCTTCTTGTAACCCTACGCACGGTTCTCAGCAATGATTCCAGAATATCGACCAGCCAGTCCTGGTCAGCCGGAGCCGCTCACATGTTGCTCATAAGCTACACTGGTGTTGTACAATTCCTCGAGGTTTCCAATGCCGCTACCCAAACACACGCCCGTTGTTTCCTTCTCTTCTTGCGTATTTGGTCTCCATCCAGCATCATTGAGGGCTATTTCAGTCGCGGCAATCGCATATTGGGTAAATTTCGCCATCCGCCTTTCCTCCCTCTTAACCAGCCAGTCTGATGCCTGCCACCTGCCATCCTCCCTCTTGCCATGAGGCACCACACCGGCAACGGTACTGGGTAATTGTCGCCATGGTGCTTGAGGTTCGAAGTCGGCAATGCTGTTGATTCCGCAATGGCCCGCAAGGAGTCGTGTCCAAGTGTGTCGAACGCCCACCCCAAGTGGCGTTATGGCTCCGAGGCCCGTTACTACCACACGTCGCATCGTCTCGCCATGTTATCTCTTAATTTGCAGGGGAAAAGAAAGTTTGGAATTGTTTAATGAGAGTTGTTCGGTCAAGTCGTTGTGAGGCAAGTGTCAAGTGAGCAGTGAGTGAGGTTCGCCTCGGCAACTGCCGTCTACTCTAGTTGCTATTCCCACCCCCCTAGCTAGAACCTACGCCCTGAACTGACTTCAGCCTCTTCTTTTAATCCCAAGGTCGCAGACAACACCATATCACGAACATTCGATTCAACACAATCTTTCTGTATCGGTCCTTTCTCCTATCGCCGGTGACTATGCTAAAGTAGGTTTCTTCTCTAGAATTCTAATTCGCCCTCAATTGAAAAACCCACCATAGGTATCAGCGTTGGACAGTATGGTGGTTATATATCGTCCGCATTTGCATATCTGATT
>LLCD01000615.1:0-16385 GCA_001414355.1 Hymenoscyphus salicellus
TACATATATAGGCTTAAAGAAATGCCCTAAGCTAGGGCTTTTCAACGCTGCTAAGATTATCAAAATCCGTTAAGAGACCATCTTTTAATCGCGCTAAGAGTAAAATAGCTTTTCGTGATTAATTTTGCCTCAAATCGCGGATCTCACACGTTCTACCACGTATAGGTAAAACAAGCCATGAACTCTCAGGCACTTTAGCGTAGTGGTTGTAATCACTTTTAGCCTTGAACAGTTGTATAAAAGTACGTTCTTTTCCCTCTAGAAGTCTCTGTCGGGATAATTGAGGAGTGAATACATCGAGCCGAAACACGCGATCCAAAACCACACCTATTTAAGCACCGAAGACAGCACACTTATATAGACATGCACAAATGAATCACACTTTTCTGTCAACTTCTTATTGTTCCTTATATTGCTGATTTATGACCTAAAGTTATGCCAACAGTCTCTCATCTTCATCTTCCACTTCCATCAATTCCTACTACTCCTGGAGAGTATCACTTTTTACCCCTCTTTTTCACCCCGCCAAAACACTAAAAATCATTGAGGTACCTACTACGGAGATACTTGAATTATTGAAGTCCATTCTTCCATTTCCGGTATTCAGAAAGTCATTTCCCTATTTTTGATAACTTTTATAATACGTTGTCGATGTATTATTGATTTAATTGGAATAGGGGTGGCAGTGGAGAGTTTGGTGTTCCTACATAAATAGCACCTGCATATAGTTCAAATTTAATGTTCATCGCCTCTAATTTCCTCAACAACCACACCCTCTAATATTAATTCATTAACGCTAAATATATTAATAAATAAATAAAGTGCACGGTTATGCAGACGTTTTTTGTATGTAAAAAAAGTGGCCCACTCACTGATAAACCACGTTAATAGATTTTTGAGTAATTATGATTCTGTCAATTTGTAGTAAAATCTAGTGTACGTCTAGGCAGAATTAGTCAATTTTATGATTGGTGAATGAAATATACCAGCTCAGTGTTAAGTTCCACTTCGGTTATACTTTAGTTATCAAACGTAGACTCTAGTCTGATCATATACAAAATAACTATTGAAATAAGAAATTCAAAGTTCTCATGTGCCATTCCTTTAGATTTAATTGTTAGCTAGCTATATTGTATCCGCCCTCATCCACAATGAAATTTGATGCCTGTTTCTCCTTCAGGACAATCTTGTCACAATGAGGTTATATCTTCTCCGACCGGGCGAAATCACGAAAATATAGTATCTCAAGGTTTTGAGGAGATTTGATAGGTCTAAACAATATGTTAGTTTATCAACATCACAATAACTAAATAGACGTATGACCTCGCTTAAATTTGAACTTTTCCCCTCCAACACTGACTCACGTTGCTATGATTATACTACCATGAACTGTTAGGAGAAAATGATTGAATATGTATGCCATGGATCGGTACAAATTGTGCTCTGATCTTTGTCGAGTTGAATGATATAATGAATGTTGGGGTAGGTTCAAGCATGGGCAGAACTTATGTAACACAGATAGGTTTCCGGTTCTGATTGGACGGCAGCAGCAACCAATGTAGAAAATAGCAACTCCGATGACGAAGCAACAGTGAAAGTCACTCCTTCGAGGATTCTCCGTAAGGCTAAAAGAATTTTTAGAGACATTGTTTTATCCCGTGGCAACCACGAGACTTGGGACGGGTAAGGATTCTTTAGACTTTTAACCTATCGTACATCGCTGACACAACTATCTCTCTTCGAAAGAGGAAAAGACAGCGCAAGCGCCTGTGTTCTAGGACCAGGATTTCATCAATTGATAAAAGATTTAGTGGGAATATTGCCTTGCCCCACGTGGCAAATGTCTCCATCCGAATCCCAAGCTAGGATCCGGCTCTGCCGCTATAAACACCTGCACGGCACACTTCACCTATGGATCGCATATGTTGGGCCTTAAAACCTGAAAAATCCTCAAAGGAAGATAATGTTGTTGCTTTACCCTAAATTGCATTCGATCATTGGTTGGGTGTTTGCGCGAGTCGTACAAATAATTCTGCCGAAATCCTTCGAGGCTAGCACATCGCTGATTAGATGGAATGGCTTGAATCTAGGATTTTGCCTTCCTTGTTGCCACTTGCTGTATATAGCACACATGGGAAAGAATCAAACATCCTTCTACTTTCCTATCTTTGACATATGTATATACTTTTTGGCCCTTCAAATTTCGAAAAACACCAAGCGAGAGTATGAATGATGCCAAACAGCATTCAGATCCTAAAAGGACCTCTGCCGCCAAATTACTTCACTGAATACCGCGGCCACATTCTGATTATTGTCGGAGTTCTTTTCATGGTTTTAAATATATTTGGATTCGGACTGAGAACTGTTTCACGACGTATCAAATATGTTCCCCTAGGATGGGATGATATTCTTATCATTCCAGCACTAATCTCTAACCTAGTGCTTGATATTATGCTCATGTGTTCGTGAATCTTTTCAAAAAATCTATGAAATCATGCTAATGTAAGGCTAGTGCTGATTCCTTATGGCGGCGTGGGACATCATACTTTTGTCACTCCCAAGAATGCCCCATCCAAATTTCGATTCTTAAGCCTAGAAGCGCATCTCATTATACCAGCTCTCTACATCTTATCAGTAAACCTTTCAAAAGGAGCAATCATCCAGATGTTTCTCAGGATTCTCAAGACTGGGTTTGCACGCCATGCAACGATTGCGGTTGGTGTAATTCTTATCCTTCAAACAATCGCGATATTCCTCACCATAATCTTTCAATGTCAACCTCTCTCCACAGTCTGGACTACACTCAAACGGGATTCATGCATTGATATCCAGAATTTTTTTGCATACTCCTCCATTCCAAACATCGTCACTGATATAGCAATTCTGGGTTTGCCGCTGCCAAGTATATGGAGCATGAACGCAAGTGTACAGCTTAAATTCGGCATAACCATCACACTTCTGACTGGTAGTATGTAAGTAGAATTTCATTCCCGGCAAATGTCTTTGGCGATCATAGCTGACAACTCTAGTGGTATAATTACTTCAATTGTGCGAACGATCGGATTTTTCACCATCCCAATATTTAGCGATCCGACATGGCTCAATATCAATCTATATGCATACACGATTGCTGAGCCCGGTACATACTTTTTAGCCGCGTGCTTTCCAACCTATCGTCCACTCATAAGATATGTGAGAAGTGAACGTTTCCGCTCAGCTTTCAACACCAGTTATTGGATGGGATCTAAAAAATATGGAAACATTACCGCCAATGAGGAAGGAACTACCAAGGGCAGTTCCAAGAAAACAGAACAGAAGATGGAATCAGAAATAGTCGGTGAAACATCAATTGCTTTGGCTGAGCGTGGGCAAAGCGGCCTCGACGAGGAAATTATAGGTCAAGCTCTATGATTCCCAAGCTGTTAGAAGTCGATCATTGATTTATGGCAGAAAGGGGGGACAAGATTGCCCTGGACATGTATAACTTTTAATTTCTAATGACGGAGTAATCTGATGATCTTATATAGGTCTAAGCTCCACGTGGAAGCCCCGTTCCTCTCAACCCGGATTTGGAGCAGCCAAGAAAACCACCAAGACTGCTGTATAACTTCATCATATTAGCATTTCTAAATAAAACATGCTTGGAGAAACTTATGCAGCAGTCGCAGCGAAGATCTCCACCCTCTTGGCGTTCGTCAAAACTCCAACGCTGAACGCAAATCCCGTTGTAAAGAAACCAATCGCAATCAGCCGTCTCCCCATTTTCTCCGCCGGAATAAAGTACAAAACAAGGATAGCCCCAAAAAGCAACAAAGCACTGATCATAACACTCAAGACTGCCACCATTCAGGCCACTCTGTTCGTTGGGAAGTAATACATTCCTTCCCAGGATTTGGGAATCTCATCTTCTCGAGTTCGGAGAGCATAACCGAAATAGTGCTGTATGAATGTAGAAAGTCTATCGGAGTTTTGCTCTGTATGGAGAGATATGAGGTCTTTTTCATCGTCGAGAAGGTGGTATGAGCTTGCTCGGAATGGAATACGGGTTCGAAACCAGTTCGTGAATGCAGTTAGGGTTTTCATTGTTGGACTTTCTAGCGCAAGTATTTGGCTTCGTCGTAAAGTTGCTTTCTCTAAAACATGATTTATAAGGACTCGATTATTAGTTTCTTCCGGGCAACTCACCATAAAGTCGCATTACTTCTCGGACACGGAGAATTATCTTCATCTTTTTCAGTTGCCGTTCATTGCCTTGTTCGGATTGTTGCGAAAATGCTTCCCATATCCTTGCTGCATCGTCTATTGCTTTCTTTTCACTCGCTCCTGGGTTTTCTGATATAACTTTGCTATCTTGTTGATCCATCCGATCCAACTCTTGTTCTAGAAACTGCAACTCAGCCTGAAGGTAAAGGATGTTTCGAGCACCCAGCGTTCTAAACCGGCGATACACAGAAAGGGTCTCATCACTACCAATATAATGTGAGAAATCAGCAAATCCTTCAAGATATTCCTTTGAATACTTTGCTACTTCCACATCAGCGCGACCGGCCGTCATTCTCTCATATCTTAACGAAAAGCACAACAGAGAAAAGGTTTCATGGTGGCTTTGGAAACGCGGTTATGGATGCTGATTGATTGGTCACGGCGCACCGGCTCTCATACGCGCACGTCACCACATCGAATGCCTTGAAATCCGCCTCATCTGATGCGTAGCCTCGTTGTTCGTGTATATTAGCTGTCAGCTTGAGTATGCTCAAGCTAGAGGTTGAAGTTTCCATGCCAGAAAACTTAGAAAGCTGCTACATTTGATAATTATCCAAGGTATCGTGAGTTAAGCCGTTGAATCTTGACTAGGGAAGTTAAGTTTCGATAAACCATACCACTTTGGAAACGGAAGTGGTGGGGGCAACAACGACGATGGCCACGACGAGAATGGAAAGAGTCGAAATGATAGTGGCAATGGAGGCGGGGGTAGCGGTGGAAATAGCGGGGGTGACAATTCAAGAGCAAACGTGGAAGATGTGGCACGTAAACTTGAGGAAGTGGATTTGAGTGAGGAAGATGATGAAGATGATCTCGGTGCCTTTGAACATGGTACTATCGCACCCTTAAACTTACCATAAAGCGGAAACTGACTTTTGATAACCGATAGGTCCAATGCGAGAAGCCGCTCCAATGTACTCGAATGAATATGAACACGATGTGCGATTATACGAGAAGGAGTTGCGTCGCCGCTTAAAAGTCAAAGAGACAATCAGAGCTGAGTTTCAGCAGACAGGGGACACTGGAGAGAGAGAGTTGCAGCTTGAAAATGAGAGAAACAGACAACAGGATTGGGATGATAAGTGGAAGGTTAAAGAGCAGAAACAACAGTTCAATATGGAGAGGGAGAAAATGCTACTGTTTGCAAAAGAAAGACGAAAACCTCTGGATCTAGGGTTGCCCGCGGATGATGGAAATATTCTTCATCGTTGGGTTTGGCACCAGAGATCTGTTACCAATCTGTTGGACCCTTCTTATCAGAGATGCTTCCCGTGGAAATCCGAGAGCTGTGAAAGACATTTGATTTGGGAAAGCGATCTTCTCCAGCGGCCTCTACCAATGCCTTCCTTTGCCTCTCCAACAAGCAGTTACAGTCCGTCATTGCCGATGACAATAGTGTTCAACGTCGTCGGGCCAAAGAGTTTTACAAACTTTAAGCGAAAACCTAGTAGAAATTATTGGGTCCCGACTATGTTCGATACTGCAAATCATCTCATTACTAGTTTACCTGGTCCGACAAGCAAACCTCTTTCTCGTTGTGACTTTACCGACGGACGCAAGGTGTTGTGGTGGGATGGGCCCTCCAATCATTGGAATGGTTCATATAAAATGGATGGAAACTCTACTTTTGGTCATTCCCCGGACCACTTTGTGTGGAACGACGCTGACTCTTGATCGGGGTTTCGTAATAGTGTAGGTAGTTTTCAATCGTTATATATATATTTTTTAATTGATCAATGCTATACTATGGTAGATGTGCATGTCTTGATCGAGAATGATATCCCGTTGTATTAATTATTAAATTAATTGTCTTTGTTATTTCTTGATAATTTCAAGTTCGTATATTGTGTTTAAATTCGAGCATTATGCACCGTTGTAATAATTGACCCAAGAACTTAAATTATAGCAACACAGACAGTCAAGATTCAAGAATAATTGGGATAATGAAATAACGCAAAGGAGGTCTGGAAAGTTACCTAGAAACTACTAATATAATATAAATGGGCGTAAATCAAATGAAGAAAGTTTAGTTGCCTTCATACTATAAATACCATTAGAGAGAGCGTTCAAGAGACTCTCAAAATCCCCGCGTATCAACACTCACGACACCCCCCTCAATCAACGTAAAATTCGCATCAAAAGTCCCCCCATTAGTAACATACAATTTCTTCTCCTGTCCCACTCCCCTCCCAAAAGCAGCACTCGTAGGATTCAAAAGTAAACTCGAATTCCAAGTCTGCTGGCTCCCATTAGCCTCAACCTTCGCGACATGCGCTGGATGTGTAGCAATCCAGCCCGCTCCTTGACCATCAATTGCAATATCATCATACGTCAACTCCGCACTTTGAGGCGAGGATATAGTTTGGATAGGGCCAGCCTGGGAACCGGTGAGTGTGATTGGGACGCGACCGAAAATGTCTTTCGCGGAATTGGTGAAGTAGAGGTATGTTCCTTTTGCTTGGAGACCGTTGATTCCTAGGTTTGTGCCTGGATCTGTGCCTACGGGTTCGAAAAGTGGCGAGGAGAAAGATATGGAGTAAGCGCCGGTCAAAATGTTGATCTTATAAACCGCACCTGCTGCTGAGTCGGCAGCTAATAATAACTGAGGCGCTCCAGGGACGGTGGTCAGACCGTTTAGGATTGTAGTGTTTTGCACCGTGACCACCTTTTTCACAACTGGCACTGAACCATTCAAATTGACGGTCCAGACGATCAAAGAACCCGGGGTAACGCGGGTGGATGCCAAATCAATGATGCCCGTTGTGACGGCGAAGACATCGGGTGTTGTTTCTGTGATGCCTATCAGGCCGTTTGCCGTGTCGTTGGAAAAAGAATGAATGATTTGGGTGCTTGGGACGCTGGCTTTGGGGTTTATGGAATACAGGTCAAGGGTCGACATTGATGTGAGGAGAAGGTTGCTATTCGATCGAACAGCGATATTCTCCACAAACACCTTTGGAGGAAATGTATAGACATTTGTGATTGGGGGTGAGGAGGTACGAGGTGATATTGGAGTTGCGAGACCCGACGAGACCAAGAGCACGGAAAGGAAGAGTTTGAGCATTTTGATATCGAGACAAGTTGCAATCTGGAAAAACGGAAATAATCTGACAAAGATGAATATCAAAAGCACAGAAACCTGGATGTCTCTAAGTACTCGTACAAACCAACAAGCATACCGAGTAGTGAAATATATTAATACTCCATACCTCTCCAACCCCAATCAATAATTCCCCATCAAGCCAAGAAAACGTGGGACTATCGATCTTACCGCATGATTCCATACCCATACCATCAAAGGAAAGGGTGGGGGCGGTGAACTACACTGCAAAGAGTATCACGTCTTGAGGTGATGGGAAAAACAAAATCTTCTCCAACGAGCGGGGAGGGGGAGCAAAAATCCATTTCTGTGAAATCGACTGCATATCTATGGGGAAATCTGGTAGCGAATGCAACAAAATGCATGGCAAACAAGGATCCTGCTCTATAAATGTCCCAAAGCGGAACAAACAGCCGAAAGTGTTGAAGTTCATTGGATTGTAGGAAAGCCAAGACGGGCGTTCAAGCGGGGTAGTGTAAGGGGTACGAAAGTGAGAGTGGGATGTGACCTGTTCCTTGGGTTTCCAATATTCCGCTGAAGGTGTTAAAGAGGCCTGGAAATAGAAAAAGAGGCTGGAAAAGAGGCTGGATGACTACAGGTGAGAAGGTTTATAATCTTCAACCAGAATGGTGGGTTCGTACCCTCGATGTTGAGGCAAATCAGCTGGCCCTGTACCCGGGAAATCAATATGTTTGAGAGGTTCAAGGGGAGCAAATTATAAGATACTGCCGTTACATCCAACATCCAACGGAAAATTGGGACGCGAATGCAAATCCTTGAATCCGTGGGGTAGAAATTAGCAACAATAGCAAATGCGCTTCTGGAAAGCTATAGGAAAAATGGTAACAAAATATTAGTACATATACCAAGAAGAATGCAAATACTAATACTAAAAATGCTGGACAAGGAACTCAATCCGTGGGGTTTAAGAACATCGCGTTCAATGCTCTCTAACTTCAAGAGCGTTTGACTCAATGAGACCCCAAACGAGAGAAATCCGATTGCAACAGAACACGAATTCATAGCCCTGTCAAAATAATTCGAAAAATGCGCAATGAACTGAAAATCCGTGGGGGTGGGTAAAAAACATCATCAATGGTATCAAAAAGCGCGACGCTTCCTATCTCTTCCTAACTCTAACGCCTGTCCTTGCCTTCCCAAACAACATAAACCATCCTGACCAATCTAGCCAAACACTTCTTGTACTGGTGACCTATAAACCCAAGGTCCTCTTCGTTCCCCTACAATCCAAGTAGAATCTTCGTAACCATCGCGACTAACAGGATAACAACACCAGCAATCGCCCGATCAATCCACATGGGAACCCCATCATTCGATCTCCTCTGCGCAAGCTGCGCTTGTTGATTTATATATGCCGGTGCTGGAGTAACACGAGGTGCTGGCTGCTGTGGAATAGGGTGTGTAGTCGTAGTCGTACTTCTCGTCCCCGTAGGCTGTGGAACACTCTGTCCCGGTCTCGCAGCCGGAAAACTGGTCGAGCTCTCGTCCCCATTTCCATTCCCAGGCGTCGACTCAGCAGTCTTCACAAACCCCTCCGCAAGTTCCTCCTCCGTCTCCTCGTCACTACTTCCGCCCTGCTTCTTCTTCCCCATCTCATCTTTGAACCCCATCTTCAGCTCAGCCGGCACCTCAACCTCCTCCTTCGCCTCTTTCCCCTCCCCCTCCGATTCTTTGACAGCCTCCTCACACTCCGCAAGTATCTCCCTATTCGTCTTCCCACAAACCCCACACCTCCACCCCCCACTCCCCTCAGCAACCCTCTCCCTCTCCGCCTTACTACACTCCAACCCGCCCAACTGCCCCTTAGCATCCGTCTCCATAAAACTTCTCAACGCCACAAGCGCAGTTCTAATTCCCCAAGCCGGCTGCCAAGTTTCCTCGTGGTGTCCAGAGATACTCAGACAAATCTCGCGATTCGCCTCGAACCTCCCAGACGGCGTCAGGAAGCGGAAGGATGGTGGACGAAGGGGGTAGGTAGGAGGAAGAATGATGCGGCCGTGGTAGATCCCTTTGGAGAAGGCAGAGGAGGGGGGGCCGCGGAGCGTGAAGTGCCATTCGAAGAGGTCTGCGTCAGAGGCGGGGGATGCGTGGTAGTCGGGGGAGGGGGATGATTGAAGTTCTGCTGCTTCGCGGACTGCGTTGCGATCGCTCTTATCAGTATACAATTATTTACCCCTTTCCCAAATCATAATCTAATTGTCAGAGGAGGGGGATTAAACGGGGGGAAGCTTACGAATGCGCTTTATAGTCGGAGACTTAGAGTTGAATCTCGGGGACGCCATGATGGCGGATAAAGGATGTTGTTGTTGACGATGAATAATAACTTTATGAGATGCTGAATTTCTGTATTCAAGAGACGACCGAGCGTAAGGAGTAAAAATTGTCTGACAGGAATGATCAGACGATGATGAGGGATGAGTTTGTCCACCTCGAACGCATTCATGCAACGAATAGATAACACACTACGCAATCGGTCGATAAGATGCACGTGGCTTTTTATCACGTGTATAACCTCCTTCCAAACTCTAAAGTGAACTAGTAAAACTTATTCACTAATTATAGAATCGACTAATTCCCCCTGGAAAAAGCGTAAATATCGCTATAACTTAATGTTTTAGCCCGAAACTATAGCTAATAATTTGATTAGTTCATATATTCTTATATAAGTGTTTTCAAATAACTTTTATTTAGTTTTACTAAGTATCTATCTAATACTCTATATTTCTCGAAATGTAAAACTTCATTTACGTCACTTAACTAACCTAAATATTTCGAACAACCTACTTTCAGAACTGAACTTACTAAGCATGAGAGTAGCCAGGGTAGAGTCTTGATACCTCGTATAACTCAAATGATGAAGCTACACGATGGATAGTGTACTGCGACTAAAAGGCATGGGAAGTCATCATCTGATGTTCTAGACATTGGTATCAACACGACTGCTAATTATGGCACAAAATCCAAAGAATGCCACTCCTAACGCCATATACAATAATGCACACATCTATTCAATCCACACCCCCATCATCCACGCCCCAATCCTTCGACGAATCATCCTTCTGTCTCGCCAGCGTATTACCAAGAAGTGTATTCGTAACCACGCCAACCTTTTGAGGCCAGCCCGCAGCAGCCTTATGGTCCAAAACACGTTCTTCAACCTCCTCCTCATCACTACTGATATCATCAAATTGGGAAGGCTTCCTGCGTCCCCTCGGTTGGAGAGTTTGCATAGAAACATCATCGGGTCTTGGTTCCCCATTATCAGAGTAATTCTCTGGCATTCTCCCAAGTATTCGATCAGCTTTAGATTGTGGTCGTGTTGGATAGGAAGTCACATAATGTCTTCCAGCTCCGGGTTGCTTGCGGTTTGTTGGGAGCGGTGGTTCTGGTGCCTCCCCCCAACCTGCAGCATGTTCACGAGCTCGTTGGTCTTCTCTCTCTCGTGCAATTCTTTCTCGGGCTTCTAACCACTTTGGACTTGGTTCCCAGTTCCAGCCATCGCCGGTGGTTGTGACGATTGGAATTGCCCAAAGTGCCTTGTTTCTCCCAAATAGATGGAGAAGATTGTTTCGCCAACCAAGATCAAAAGCGCTTGGTAACTTGTCCGCATCCTGCTCATCGAGGTATTCTTCGTATCGTTCGCGAGCTCGCTGTCTTTCGTAGGCATCGTATTGCTGGCGAGTTGGTTCGTTTGGCAGACCTGGTTCCTGTGTTGAAACTTGAGGTGGGATGTTCCCACTCACTTCCGTCAGTGGTTGACCATAACCTGCGTCTCCACCATTGGTTTCATGATGTGAAATATGTTGATGGCGCATAGATTTTCGCAATGGCGAAAGATATCTGGTCTTTTCCAGACATTCAATCGTCGTCTGTCCTCGTGACGCAAGCAGAATATGCCATCCTGTAAACCCAGCCAAAACAATACCAATAATTCCCGAAATCACGGACAGCATAACATAGTTTACTGGCATCAATGACTCGGAGTATTGCCCCTCGTTCAATATCTCGCTCCATACCCACGATGCCGAAACCCCAAAACAGAGGAAGCAAAAGACGGTCGTATATATCAAAAACAAGAGAAAAGGTTTATAGTTTCGTAATCCCACGCAAGTCGCCAGCCATGGACAATGGTGATCCATCTTCAATACGCAGGTTCGGCAGGTCGAGCAGTGGTGTGCGCGATCGGGTTTTCGGGCTTGACATTTCTTACAATATCGCATCTCGCCATTCGATTTGACCGTGAAATTCGTGCCCGTAGGCTCTGCTTGTGTCGGCAGAGAGCTATACCCCGTATTCCCTCTCGTCGTCGTTCCCGGACTTGTGAATACCGCGGTGGTGTAGGACCAGTTGAGGAGAAGCCATATCGCAATTCCCAAAAAGGATGTCCCCTTTCCTGCATAGCTGTCAGACAAAGATGGATCCCCGGAGCCTCGCGGACGAGAGCGACAACATACCTATCCATATGCTTTTCGCAGGCAGGAAACCAATACTAGATTCAACCCATACTGCCCAGGTGGTGATGCTGTAGACGAATGCGAGGGGGAAGTAGGTGACTCCTAAGCAGCAGTACCGTTCGACTTTTCGGGCCCAGCGACGAGGCATTCTGGTGGGAGAGGATAGGGGTGAATCTGATCGTGGAGATGCGAGAGTCGCCATTACTTCAGAACTGTTGTTGTGGGGGAAGCATATTATTACTTGATTATCGATAAGAGGAGGGGGATGTGTATGGGTTATTCTTGGTATGAGGGCGTGAGCGGGAGAGGGAATGAATTGGAGGTTGTGATTGTTGAATGAATTCGTCGAGGCTGAGGTGAGGCAGCGTGCTCGAGGCGTGGGTGACTGGGATGTCGCTGACCCACAGCGGACGGGCAGTTGCCGGCTTGGAAATAGATTTTGACAACCTCACTCAAAGAACTCCCATCAACAAAATACACAAACTTAACACTCGGAGCTCCATACTCCTGCTTCTAGTAGGTATTGAGTAGGTTTTGTTTCCTATGTTTCTATTCACAGTCACGGAAGGAAGGCCTTCACCTAGGCCGAATCCCAAACTGGCTACTTGGCTTGAGTGCCTCGTGTTGAGTGCGAGAGTGGCTATGCTAAAACGAACCGACGACAATCATTTTAAGCATTTTGGAGGCAATTCGGTTTATGAAGGTAATTTGGCGTATGGAGGTAATTCAGCATACCGAAAGCAATGTAGCATATGAAGGCAAAAGAGTGAATAAGGCGAGAAGAGTGTAGGAGTATTAGCTTCTGCTTGGATAGTAAGACATCAAGTCTTCCCTCGGAGTGCCTCACTGCTAACGATTACTCCAGGTATTCTTGAATAAGGACGAGTCTCTGGCATTACGACGGAATAGTATCTGATAAAAGATATTGTTCAAGAAGATCTAGGACAATCAAGTGGATTCAGCAAAGTGACAGAAGGATAGGTGAATAAGGAATATATTTATTTATTCTTGTACAGTAAGTTCTGTTGATTACTTCGTTTGTTCTGAATCTTTAGTACAATATATTTCTCCAATTTCTCCAATTTCCCCAAGTGTACATGGGACGAGAGTCTATGCAGCTTTCTTGCTTAAAATCTTTGAGGGAGAGGAGGGCTGTAAAGGTGAGGTCGAGTATTTACTCTTTCCCTCGTTAACTAAATTAGTAGGTGCAGTTGCTCTTTCCCTTTTTGGCTCCAATTGCCCAAGCGGGTCTAAACCCCTGCCACTCTTGTCTTGTTGGGTGCAGGTACCGGTAATAGGTTGGCCGCTCCTTCACTCAAATCTTGCTCCCGTCGTCTACCCACACTAATTTAGACTTTCTACTTATTTTCCTCCTCTTCAACTCATCTCGCGTTGCACAACTTCAACTTCATTGCGACGCCGACTCCACCTCTCCCTACCTACTTGTGCCCAATCTTTGCCAGCATTCTTGCCTTCCTTCCTACCTGCCATCAACATCCCATCATCTTCAAGTCACCACACTATCTCGAACCATCCCATCCCATGACTTTTCGTTATCCAAGGAACACGGGCGGTAACGACCCTTCGTCGCACTCCAGACGAGAGGCCGAGGTCGAGCAGCCGAGTTCTTGTCGTCCTTGCGGAATTACCTTCAACTCGTGGGAGGCTCTTCATAACCACAGGCGTCGTCATCCTCAACATAGGAAGACGTATTGTGACAAGTGTACCAAGGACTTTGCGACGGAAGACGCGACCGAAACCCATCGTCGACTGGTTGGTTTCCCCCAACATAGTCAGACTCCCTCACCTTCCAAGCCAACGCTGACCGCTGATAGTTCCATGGCGCTGAGCAAAACCTCCCCTGCCCCCATTGTCAAAGGGTATTCCCTCGTCTTGGAGGTCTGATTCACCATATCGAATCCAAGCAATGTCCAGCCGCCAAGGGCTTTAAATTAGAAGAGCGTGTTGAGGAGAAGAGGAAACAGTACGAGAATTGGGACAATACCCTCACCCGCGCAGTTTACGGAAACACTGCTGGCGATTTTTCCCTACCGCGCCTTGATTTCTCCTCATCCGGACCACCCAGTAATTATTTTCGTTGTCTTCTTTTACCTCTTGTTCCTTGGACTAATCGGAGAAGCTCCCCCACTCCAAGCCACGCGCCCGCCACAATCCCCAGCTTCAGCCTATACGACTCAAGCGGCATCCGACACGGCCCTGCAACCGAACGTTCTCGATGATACCCAGTTGACTGCTCAGTCAGATTCGGGTACCTTTTTCGATCCAAATGAGGATCTCATCTCCTTCGACGAGCCTGAAGATAATTTGATTAAGATATCCAAAGTTCCCATCAGCCAACAAAATACACACTCTCCTCAACCGGGACATGACGACCTTAACTTCCCCCCCCTTGGTAGTCTGTCGCTCAAGGAAAATGCTCCAGCGAACAACGCATGGGGCAAGCAGACCCTCAGTGCTGTTGCTCCTCTCCCAGTGCGCAATGCCTGGACCAACAAGCCTGCATCACTCTCTTCGACTGCCAACGTCAACTCCAAGGTCAACGACACAAAACCCGTTACCGCACCAATTCCTAACGCCTGGGCAATTAAGCAACCCGCCAATCCTATTACCCTACATCCCAATCCAAGTGTCCCTGTTGGACTCGCAAACATTGCTCTGGCCAACATGAATGCCACCACGCAAGCTCCGGCCGAAAAACTTGAATGGCATCCGTTTGATCCAGACAGACCAGGTTTCGATGCCACCCCTTTCAAAAACGAGTATCTTGGCAAGTACAAATGTCCCTACAGATTGTGCACGTAAGTACTCGTCAACTTCTGCTTCCTTGAAAATTGTTCACTAATTCATGTTACAGAAAGAGTGTCGAAAAGGAAGGAGCCTTCATCCAACATCTTAAGAGCTCGGCACACGTGAAAAAATACCAATGCAAGAAATGTCTCAATTATTTTGCCACCATTGCGGCTCTTACTCAGCACTCCGAATCGCAATCTAACCGGTGTGTTGTCCGACAATCCGACTTTTATAGTGGTGTTGTGGATGAGATTACGGCTGGCATCGCGGCTCCTGTTGGTCTTCACCCTGATAAGACAACCCGATACATCGTCAACGATGTCGGTGCTATTGTAGGGGGAATGCAGGCGCAAAACCGAAGAGTACCACAGGCGAGCTGGGATCTAGCGTAGATAGAACAAGGGTCGTCGTCATCAAATACTATCCGTAGGGGGGTATTGCGAGTTTTTTCATGTTCTTGCAAGTGTTTCCTTTTTTTTTTCGAAAGCGCAGTTGAGGTTTTCATTTAGCGTTTTATTGTCTTTGCTTTTTAAGTTGCACCAGGATGTTTTCAGCGGTTTTCAGTGGAGATATTTTCGAGATGTGGGGAGCTAGCTTAGTTATTTGGTGTTTTTTTTTACGGTGGCTTGCTTTCAAGTGGAGAGCTCTTTTTTATGAAACGATATGAAAATGAGAATTTATCGAATTGATGTCTTGAGTTATGTGATTTTGATAATATGCCTCGGAATACATGTAGTAACACTCCCAAATCCAACTCCAGACGAGCGAGCCACCCCTTTTCACTCATCATCCTCTCTAGACGAAGTTTTCATGGCTGTTTCTGCGTCGGCGGCCAAGGATTTCCCATCATTATCCCCATAGATGTTTCTGTGAACCTTCCTATGATCATCATTTCTCTTTATTTTTCACCATTTTCCTTAATTTCACTATTAATCTCCGTGCCATCGTTGTTCCCCGTCGTCTATGACAAGTTACATCTTTTCCTCATTTTCTATTGTAGTGAGATTTTCTTCCTGGTGTCCTGGATCATCATCGTCTCGTCAGCAAAATATTTCTTATCATCTTCCCCTAATTTTTCCCGGTGACCTGCGCAATGATTGTTATTTTCCGACATTTCGCTACCGGTATCTGTGTCATCAGTGTCCCCCGTCGACTATGACAAAGTACATTCTTAATCTTTTGCAGTTCATTTTATCAGAAATGTACTAGGGTAGCGTGATTTTCTTTTTACTGTCTGGAAACATTGGTGGATATCTTATTTGAGAGGTTTGGCAATGTAAGATCTTACGCGACGAACTTTTGCTTGAGAAAACGTAGGAATTTTGTTGCCTGAAGAGTAGGGTTAGTTTATCGTGTTGTCTCCTCCAGTACGGCGAAAGTGCACTTTTCACTTCTTCTCTTCATTTCTATAAAACAGCAACAAGCCCCTTCTTCAACTTGAGGAGAACCTGTAGGTCGAATTTGAAAAAACGAGTCGCACACTCTTTCATTTTAACCTATACAAAGGTTTAAGTGAGCGCCAATAACCTACTTCTCGTCGCATTGTTTTCATGTGATCCAATTCCTTTTTGATGGGATTTGGGTTACACTGTACAAATTCTTACTATTCCTCGCCCCAAAATGTTACACTCTTAACCCCAGCATCTTTTCAAACCAAAACAATAAACCCATAAAGAACGCCCTTACAAAGCAATATATCCTTCTTCCATTCCAAATCAACCCTAATGAGCTTGTTA
>LLCD01000616.1:0-16384 GCA_001414355.1 Hymenoscyphus salicellus
CCCCTAGCGTCATTCCCACGAGCACCGGCCCAAGAGTAGGACCTATAACCATTTTCTGCCTAGGGTCCAATCCCACCCCAAAAGCAAGAAAAAGCAACGTCAAACATAAAATCGATCGCACTATGAAATCAAGAATCATATCCTCTAAAGTTGTTCCCGCACAATAAGCACCTGATCTGTTAGATGTCGACTCCAATGAATCTTTTTCCTTCATCCCCGCCAACGCACTCGCCCCAGTTTGGAAGAGTACGTAGATTACCATTCTAGGAAGGGAGCACAATCTCGCGAAGAAGGTTGCTATGGTGATTGTGGGATTGAGATGTGCACCCGTGAGAGCACCAAACGAGAAAGTGAAGAGAGTGATGAGAAGCCAATTTGCGAACTGCACGATTACATCGCAAGAGCGCGGTAACACTTAGCTACACCCTAAGTGAGCGATCGACGGGAAATCTCAGCTGGAAGAAGGCTCCATCTGTTATAGCGTGAGGAAGTAGAGCATGAAGCTTCCTGGTTTATTGTTAGCTTCCTTTTTCCTCATTCCCTCTCTTCCCTTTCCCCTTCCTCCAGTCCCAACCACACCCTTCAATATTCAAACTCCTAAATACGAAAAAAGGAAAACAACTAACCAGCGCCCTCCAAGATCCCCGCCTTCCACAACCCAAGACATCCGAATCCATAAACCCCAAATTGATCCCGAAAACTCATGCATGGAGCAGCATCCGGCGTTTCCCTGACTTTCTCCGAATCCGCCCCAGTTCTCCCATCCAACGCAAACCCCTGATTTCCTCCTAATCTCCCAATGAAAGGTTGGGTATTCGTACGGTATGATTTCTTTATTATCAGTGGTGATGTCCCGTCATCGTTGTTGGAATTATGAGTGGTGGTGTTTTGAAGGGGGAGGTTGAGGGCTTTCTCTGCGTCCTCTGAGATGGGCGACATTTTGTTCTCTCGTTCTTGGGGTGGGGTTCAAAGATGTGAGTTCCTAGATTTTTGATGAGGGAAAGATCCCAAGGAGTTTGTTGAGGTTTTCCGGTTTGAAAGGTTGTGTTGTTATATCACCTAGTTAATGCTGGCTTGGATCCTACTCCATCCAGAAAAGATGACTATTCGGGATTTGAAGACCGTCAAATGATACTATGCATTAGAGGTATCAAGGGACGGGTGGACAAAAGATGTGAAATCAATTTGAAATGGGTTTTGTTCTCGGGGGGTTGGCGCTGAGTAACCCAGGTGCATTAGTTACGGAACCAACTTTAGAATTTGACTCAGAGGTTGATACTATCCGGAACAGGGCCCCGTAGCCTAACCAGTCCCCCTGGAATAGGCTACCCGAAATATAAAAAGCTCCCTGTGTCTCCGGTTACACAATCGTCGAAAAATCATAAATTCCCCATATTCCACCACCCCGCATTCTCCTCCCCATCAACCGGTCTCGAATGAAAGAAGTTCTCCGCAAGAACAGCAAGTTCATCATCCGAAAACTGAAAAGGCTGCATATTCCCACTCGCAGTCGCGCCCATACCCAAACCCATCCCATTCCCACCACCACCATTTCCAAAATTCATAAACCTATCATTATTGTCCCCCTGCAACACACCCCCAATACTCGCTCCCACAGACGCAGTCGGTGTTCCCGAGCTCGGAGTCCCAAATTCCTGTCGTTCAACCCTCGTAGGTTCTGGCAAAACAGTAGTCTGCGCCATCTCAGTCCTCGAAGCCGTCAAAGTACCATGAAGCGATGGATCGAACAAATTCCGAGCTGAACCGATGATCTCAGAGGAAGAGGAGTACTCTAGAATCTCAAAGAATTGACCTAGGTCGATGAGGAGTTTCCGGTTTTGACGGATGGGTTCGTCGCTTGCTACTTGAGTTGAGGAAACTGTTTCTGAGAGGGAGGCGAGTTTTTGTGCCTGTTTGGATTTCGTTAATTTACAATTTTTTAAGTTTGAGGGGGCGAGAAAAGTATAAGGAAGAAATGAAAGAGATGTGAAAACTTACAATCCGTCCAACATGCGGCCACTGCGTACCAAATCCCCTTATGAACCCCAAACATTTATCAAAATTACACTGTTTCTCCCTCTTTTTCGACTCATCATCCACAAAACTCTCCTGCAAATAAATCGTCGCAACAATCGCAACACAATGCGCCAAAAACGGATCGGAAACCTTGAATTCCTTCGCCTCCAACATATCGATAAAATTAATGATCCAAGAAGCGTGTGAAGCCATCAAATCCGCCGTATTCTGTAAGAATATCTCAGGTATTACGCCCTTGAAATTTCGTAATCGGAGAGAAAGAAGTAGTGGATGGTTGAGCAGACAGAGATTGGTGTGATAGAGAAATTGTATCAACAACCAAGGAGTCCAGTAATCTCTCGCCTGTTCAAGTTGCTCAATCGGTCTTTGTGAGAATTTTGCAGGATTGAAGCGGTGGATATAGGGCATTCGGGTTTCGAAGTCCATTTGCTGGGCTAGAGCGATAGAGTACTCGGATTGAGGAGACCAAGGAGGCGAGTCGTTGGGAATTCCTCGTCTCCATGCATATCTAGTTATTTTGAACCACACTTCACTTAGCTGAATAGCATAGGCGACAATTCCTTTATCTAAAGAGGGATCGGGACCATTTGCAGAGGGAGTCTCAGCTGGTCCATATCGTGGCGGTTTTCCTGTGGTTTCGGGGTACCAGGGAAAGTTATCCTCAGCGGAGAAATCTAGAACCATGAAATCGGCTCCGTGGAGGCGTTTTAGGAGGAAGAGACTCCAGAAGGCTCGTCTCCTTTCTTCTTTTTCTATGGGCGAGATTGGCGCGTGAGTTTCTCGTGTTAAACCGGCATTTTGGGCCAGGCTCATAGCGAGACTGCTGTGTACACTCGCCCGTTTTGTGTTACCATCTATATACATTAGCTTAGGTAGTAAAATTTGGGAATGTAACCTTACTTGTGAAATCAACTAGACTGAGGAGACATAGAGATTGAATTGTTGATAACGCAACCGTGCCATCAAAAATCTTTTTTGAAATGATCGCTCTAGCGGCCTCGATATAATCAACTTCAATCGTGGAATCATTGAATGGGACAAATCTCGATGCTAGAGCCAGTAAAGAAAGTATAACTTCAGAGTCGCGTTCTTTTAGAGTTCGAAGAAATGAAGCGCGATGAAATAGAGGTAATGGTTGGCAATCGCAGTACTTGAGATATGCTTCTGCAACCGTTTGAATGACATCCCACGAAGGTAACCGGCTGCAATCCGATTAGACGAATTCAAGTCAGACTGGCGAAAATGCATACCTGTCATGAGAATTTACACTCGGATTCCTTCGTCCATGGTGTAAATGATTCGGGGAATTTGGAATTTGCGGTGCGGGCGTTCTCGTATGAGAAATTTGATTCGCCAGAACCTCAGCAAGTTGCGATTCCACAGTTCTCAATCTATCCTCCTAAATTTCATTTAGTTTTCTTTACAATCAAAACCATATCGTTCTTTACGAGGCAAGACTTACTAGTCTAGTATCCCCACCTGCGGTTAAAGGCCGCGACACCCTCACAGGTGGCGACTGAGGAATGGGGGAAACACTCCTTAAACCCCGTCCATTCTCATTTCTCTCTTCCGCATATACACACGGTTGATGCAGCCGGGAGCAGTACGAGCATGTAGGTTTCTCACCCGGACATCGTGATTTCTTGCGACTTATCGCATCTATCAGGTACTTGTTCAACAATGGGAGATGTTAAGGGATGAATTTCACCTACCGGCAGGGCTCACATGCTTGTCGCACGCGTTTTGCTGGGCGTTCTGAGGTTGGTGACATTCAATTTATATGGTTATCAAAGAGCCGAGGGGTGTGTTCAGATTTATTTCAGCGTTATACACTTGAGAAGTGACGATGGGTGTAAAAAGGGAAGATTCCGGATTGGGGAATGCTCCACTATTAGGTAAGCCAGCTCTAGTGACAAAGTCAGTAGCCGTAGGGACAGGAAAAGTTGGCCGTGTCCTTTTGAGAGATTATTTTTAATGGAAGTCAAACATAAAGGGTAGTTTGCTCCTAATTGGGAATCGTATTCTAGCAGAACTCATATATTCCGCCAAACAAACATGTCATTACATATATA
This sequence comes from Hymenoscyphus salicellus, assembly GCA_001414355.1. Lineage (NCBI taxonomy): Eukaryota > Fungi > Ascomycota > Leotiomycetes > Helotiales > Helotiaceae > Hymenoscyphus > Hymenoscyphus salicellus. Next base: position 4,110 of record LLCD01000616.1, read on the forward strand.
CATTCTACATGACGATATTCTATGCTCAACAACCTTAGTTGTAATTGTTGCGTGCAGATCATGCTAGATTCATTTCCTCAATTTTAAACTTCTCGTAGCTGGGGCTATCAGAGTTGCTTGAAAATGCTCTGACACTTGCAAAGCCTAAGGTTCTTTTACTGCTTCATAAAGCGGGAGTCATTTGCTGATAGGTGCATTGGGTATGCAGCATCTCCCATGATACATGTTAAATCCTTTTGCTAGTGGGGGTAAAGTTAGCGAATGAATAATTCCCATGGCTTGATATTATAGAGTTTGCGAATGAAACTAGGTAAAAGATCCGGGTCTAAAGTTCCGAAAAGCTCCAACAACTCCTCAATCTTGTTTGTGTGACCTCATCCCTCCAGACGTCTTGCTCTTTCGGTTGGAAAAAGTAGGCTAGTGAGTATTAGAGTGAACAAGGAATGGTCATTTCCCCTTGCCGTGAATGAGAGCTCCACTCATACTCCTGCCCATGGAATATCGAGTAAGAAGTAAAGTGTTTCTCACACCGAGTTTATTCAGTGTTATATCTGGATTTGAAGGGCCAAGGGACCGGTCCCATTCCACGACCAAGAACAGCGATATCCAAAGGCCCTCTAGACAGAACCCATGACTTATTTTTGGGATATAAAGTAAAGAGGGGGTGATAATGGGAGACTCACAAAAATGTTGGAGATGTATGATTTGAGGGGATTGAAAGTCCGGAATAATCTACCTTTAATATCAGAAAAGAACCACCACTTACCTCTTGCCTGACTTCGCTGACAACGCATAGCGATTTGACAAAGATGGCAAAGGTTACAGATAAGACACCCATGAAGAAAACCCCTCGATGTATCAGGAATGTACCCCTCCATCACCCCTCCCCAAACAGTGTCGAGAGTTGGGACGAACCCGGAAGCGTATTTTCGAGAAGGATAACTTCAAGTTTTCCGGGTAGATGACACAAGATGGCTGAATGCCGTGCCCACTAAGGCGTTGGACATGCGCGGGGCGCAGGAGATGCAGGTCATCTGGTTTTCTACCATAGTCTAGTTTGTTGGTTATCAGCTGGTGAAGTCGGTGATGGTGTTGAAGAGAGAGTCAGTCGAAATCTACTCGGGAAGAGTCGAGATTCCGTGCGGAAAAATCCGTTTCCGGATCCGTACCCACTTTAAACATGTCCGCCTTCCAGTTGCACCTCCAGGACTCTTGATCCGTTCCACGAGGCCCTCTTCAACAACAAAGAGCTTTATTCAGAGCATCTTGACTAGGCACTCGTAAGTATGGTGTATGCTATGCGAGTAGCTATGAGGACACCTGCCCAGATAGGTATAGGTACCTCCTACTACGATTGTAGCGTGGCTTCGGGCCTTGTCTTGACTGGTGGCGGGCGGCTCTAGCAGACACCACCACCCACTCAACCGCATCCTCGGGACCCACGACAAGTGTCGTCTGATACCAGAGAATACTGGGGCCAAGAAATTTGAGAAGTCCTTACTCCATACCTTTGGACTCTCTCCAGGACTGTCACCCCTGCACCAAACATTCGAAGGAGAATGGCTTCAGTTGCAGATGCTGTCTTGCCAGACGACCTCGCCCAAGAGGACATCAGCTATGGAGACCACGACCTACAGACATTGACAGTCATCCAGCCTAAGGAGAATGGGACCTGGAATGATGATGGCCGATGGATAGTGTGAGTGCTCTTCTATATCTCATCTTGCCTCTACCCCGCAACCTCTCTGACGGTATTGTTCCCCAAAGATACATCCACGGAGGCGCCTGGCGCGATCCTCTGGTAACAGATAAATCCATCCTCCCAACCATCCAATCCCTCCTCTCGAACCCCTCCAGCACAGATCTGCTGAAGAAGCACATCGCCGGCATCGCCTCGATATCATATCGTCTTTCCCCTCACCCGAATTTCCCCCAAGAAGCAAGCACTCCTCCCAGTTCACTGCGCGATGCGAAACACCCCGACCACCTCGAAGACGTCATTACCTCCCTCGAACTCCTCCAATCCAAATACCAATTCGGAGAAAAATATATCCTGATAGGACATTCATGTGGCGCAACAATCGCATTACACACTCTGATGCAGCAGGAGATGCTGGGCCATGCAGAATCACGACTGTCCAAATACCCCTCCATCGTGGTCGGCGTATCAGGAATCTACGACATGAACCTGCTATGCGAAAACCACAAATCCATATCCGCCTACAAGGATTTCACCGTCGGCGCATTCGGGGAGGACGTAAAAACCTGGGACCGCCTGTCGCCTTCTAGATTCGCAAATTACACCAAATATATTCCCAAAGATGGGAAGTTATTCCTCTTCCACTCGATAGGAGATGAATTGATTGATGTGGCTCAAATCGATACCATGAAGGACCAATTCCGGACTTCATGTGCGGATATACCATTGGAAGTCTCCAAGGAGATGCTGAATGATGAGCATGATGATATTTGGGGCAAGGGAATGGGCATGGCGAGTGTGGTTGTCAAGGTTTTAGAGAGTTTATGATAAGATGATATCTTTAGAGATGATTTATGCCAAGATGATTCGTTGTTTAGTCAAGTGGCTTTGGGATCCCGATGCGCCATTGGAAATCTACAATATTTTGATGCTCATCTTTTTTGCTGATTCATACGTATTACCACGTTACTCTTCGTGATTTCCCTCGCTTGCAACATGCAACGAGCACACCGCTATATTTTATTGATCAATCATATTCTCCTCCCGTGGTCGTCAATCGAACTTCTTCATCTGGTCGTGGACTGGCGTTTTATATGCGTCCTGATAGGTTTCTCGTACCATCCACATAGGTGGGGATAAACTTCTTGATGAGGGGTAGCCTATACCCTGTTGCTACATAATCGGGATCTTTATGATTGGTGCTTTTCCTTTCTTCAGCAACGGATGGGCTGTGTATCACGTCGCATTGCATATAGATAGTTCTTTGTAAATTGTTGCATGTGGGTTGGTCACACATGTGGTAAGGAATTTGTAACCTATCGAATGTCCTCTGATTGAATTGTCTGACGATGAGGAGATTTCTTACAGTACTCCGTCTCTCAAATATCTTTCACCTCCCGTTATGGCTGCGAGATAAAAAATATATTATTTAGGATTGAGATTATCTACTGAAGAGTGACTCTGTTCTTGGAGCGTGACTAGACTTTCCCGCCTCCTCACCTCGACCCCCAATAGCTTGGTCGAGTCTCCCAATTCTCATTTTTTTTGGCGCCCAAGAAACGCGACGATGTTTATTGCCGAACTCTCAGAGGCCGTTTCGGGCCATTGGATAGGAGTGATATTGACCACATATATTTGCTACGTTCGTTCCTGCTCTCACCTTTCCTCAACATCTTTACATTATTCCCTCTTCCCCCTCTCTCCCGCTCTCTCTCATTTTGGTGTGTGCATATGACTGATAAACCACGATGAAAACAGTTCCTCGCCCCCGCGATATATAACCTCTATTTCAGCCCTCTAGCCAAATACCCTGGACCCTTTTTCGCAAAGATCTCAGCGCTGCCGAATTGGTGGTATAGTTGTATTGGACAACGACATGTTTGGACGTATGGGCTTCATGAAAGATATGGTATGTGTGATCGCCATCTCACTTTTCCCTTGAGATTGCCCCTCCGCCTCTTCTTCTCTATGCGATCGCCCCCCTCTGATCCCCACCTCCACCTCTCACCTAACCCCCTTCCCTCTATCCCCACCCCCACGAAACAAGGATCTATACCCGATAAAACACCCATTATGCTTCAATGGGAACCAAACTAAGAACTCCCGCTTCCCCTAGGCGACATAGTCCGCACAGCCCCAAACAAACTCCTCTTCAACTCGGCGCAGGCGTATAGAGATATCCACGGACCGAAGGCAAATTGTTATAAGACAATCTTTTATAAAGCCTGGCGGAGACGGGAGGAGAATGTTAATACGCTGAATTGTACAGATCGGTCTATTCATTCCCGGAAGAGGAGGATTTTAAATACGGCTTTTAATGAGCGGAGTTTGAGGGAGGCGGAGGGCTATGTTGCGTGGCATGTTGGGAGGTGGGGGAGTTTGCTTTTAGGGGAAAGTGGTGATCGCACGGGGGTAGATGGTGAGGGGGGTGAGAATGGTGAGAGGAATGGTGATGGTTGGACAAAAGGAAGAAACATGGCTGATCAGAGTAACCATTTGTTTTTTGACATCATGGCTGATCTTAGTTTTGGGAAGAGTTGGGATATCAAAGAACCAGGGAAGAACGAACTTAGGAGTGTGCCGGGGTTGATTCATAGTTTCGTTGATTTTTCGTGGGTTGTGAGTTTTCTCCCCTCCTCCCTTTCCCTCCCTCGTTTCTATCCTTGGGCGATCGTGAATGGTTTTGAACAAGGAAATGAAATAGCTAATGCGATCGTCCCCAAACTCAGATCGGAACATCCCCCCTCCTCCCGCTCTTTCTATATCTCAAGCCTCGCGGGCTCGATAATCTACTTGAGCGTTTTGCTCCTGAATCCGTACGCGAGTATCACTCCTTCGTTAAGTCCTCCATTGAGACTCGGTTGCAACTTTCCTCCTCCGAAGCTGACGGACCGGAAGAGGAAGTGAGGAAAGACCTTTTCCATTATATTATTAATGCTAAAGACCCGGAGACGGGATTGAAATACACTCGCGAGGAAGTCGGTGCCGAGGCGGGATTGTTGATTGTTGCTGGAAGTGATACGGCGGCTGTTACGCTGAGTGGGATTTTTTGGTATTTGACGAGGAGGGAAAATAGGGGGGTCTATGATAAACTCTGCGAAGAAATCCGTGGAGCCTTCAATACCAACGAAGAAATTAGGTTGCGGAGTGCGGGGGAAGGTGGAACAGGGAGTGAGGGCAAGTTGGGGAAATGCGTTTACCTAAAAGCAGTCATCGAAGAGAGTCTAAGGATGTGTCCGCCTATATCTTCTGATCTACCTAGGATCACACTAAAGGGCGGTGCGGAAATTGATGGGACTTTTGTGCCGGGGGATGTTGAGGTGGGAACTAGTACTTGGGGTTTACATTTCAACGAGAGGTATTTCGGGGATCCTTGGAAATTCAAGCCCGAACGATGGATCGTTACCGAGAAAGAAGGGTCAGAAGGGGTCACAGAGGAAGAAGTCGAGAGAGCTAAAAGCGCTTTCTTCCCGTTCAGTTATGGGAGGGGAGATTGCGTGGGGAGGAGACTGGCCATGATGGAGTTGCTCGTTATTGTGGGGAGAGTGGTTTGGGTAATGGATTTTGAGGCTGTTGAGGAGCAGGAGGTTACGGATGGGGAGGGGAAGGAAAAGTGGAAGGGGAGTTTGCTTGAGAGGGAAAAAAGATTGTATCCTGTGAAGGATATGTTTATTGCTAAGAGGGAGGGACCGGTTGTTAGGTTTAGGGAGAGGGTTGTTTGAGACGGGCCAGGTAGGGTATGTGGTAAGCGAGGGGGAGATGTAAGTTTGCATGCGTGGTCTACTCCTTGAATGTTTGTGTTCGGGCCGCTCACTGACGATGGATAGGTCACTTGTATCCACAGGAACAAGGGAAAATAATTTCTCAAAAATATATACATTCAAAGCATCTAAAAATCATCTATATGGTATCACCGCATTTACACAATCCAACCCCTCTAACTCTAAGCCAAAGCAGTATCCCTCGTCTCATCTCTCGCCTGTCTCAAAAATGGCATCAGATCAGTTCCACCGGTTCCCTTCAACCCCTTCGTATCACCACTCCTCGAACTCGCAACCGCAATATTAATTCCTCCATTCACAGCTGGTGGCTGCTGTGCTCTCGAAGGTCTAATAATATACCTCGTCACAATCTGAATATGCACATCCCTAAACCTCTCCAACTCCTTAACCGCAAAGTTGTACGCCTCTCCAACTTCTGGTATTGAGCAGTTCTGGGCGTATTCTCTGATAGAAGGACTTTGCTCGAGATGAGAGAGGAATGCTCGGTGAGGTCCGGGCATATAGTTTCTCATCTCTGAAAGGAATCCGTTTTTCGAGGGTGCTGTGCCGACGGTTGAGTGGTGGGAAACTCCAAGTATAACGTCGAAGAATTGGATGAGTGAGCTTTGAGCATTCGATCCACCAGAGTATTGTCTATACTGTCCCTTCTCTTTCCCCTCCGCATCGACGCCCTCCTCGTAAAATACTCCTTGGGGAAGTCCTGCTAATTGCATATTCTTACTTCCCGCCAAAAAGGGACGAATCTCATTATAAAACACCATTGGATCGCACCCTTCATTCATTCGTTTCAGGAGAATGCCGATTTCTCGTACTATGTAACCGAATTTCATGAGGGCGCCGAGGATTATGTGCGAGTTGTTTTTGGAGATGGCGTCGATTGCGGAGGTCATGACCGGGATTATTTGTGCGCCGTGAGATTCTATTGCTACTGAGATGAGAAGGAACCATGATTCTGAGGGCGTGTTTGTGAATGTGTGTAGACAGCGCAGATTTTCGGGCTTGTCTAGTGGGAGGTTTGGGTTTATTGGAGCGTAATTCCAGAGGTTGAATGCTGCGTATGTGGCGGTTGCTGGGAGGCCTAGGTGAGAGGCTATTTCGAGGAAGGGGATGGAGACGCTTGCTGGTAGTCGCTGTGTTTTGTTAGCTTTGCGCTTCTTCTTTTCCGTTTGGTCGTCTTCTTTCTTTTTGCTCGAGATTTTCAGAGCCCAAAGAAAGAGAGTGTACTTACTTCAGATGGTCCACCATTCTCCCAAATGTAACCATGAGTAAAAAAGGCGAGTATTAGGTATGCACGCTGCCATTCTGGCTCTGAGGTGAGGTGTGATGTTGTGAGGATCGGTAATGTGTTGATTGTTTTTCGGAGCTGCGTTGTTGAGAGAAGTCTGGAAAGCTCTTTGATGATCACTTCCCAAGGAGTGTAGTAGGAATCACTCAATACTTCGAGTGGTAGTTGATCTGGGAGAAAGCCGTTTTGAGTTGAGACCGCAAAGTCGGCTAAGTTGATGGTTGATGGACGAATCATGATGTAGGGTTTTACGGATTGAAATACTTGATAAATTCAGAAGATATTTTTTCCAAAGGAGTATTCAAATCCAAGATGATTTCTGGTTTGAGAATTGTGTTGTTTTGGGAAAGTGATGTGAGTGAGTGAGTAGTTGGGACCGAAAGCCCGAGAAAACGCCAACATGATAAGGAAAAAGACCCCAATGAGAGAAAGAAACATGACCTGATCCACGGCCAACTCCATAAAAGACCGAAAATCCACAATCCCTCACCGTGATTTCGTGATTTCAAAACTTGGCCTAACAAAAAAGGACATAACCAGGTACGAGGCGTACGAATTAGGTAATTCTGAAAAGGTGGGTACGGATATGAAGGGGAACGGAGGACGGATGAGGACGGATCAGGGCGGAATCACCCTGCGCTCGAAGATATGCAACCGCCGAATCGCAATCTTTGACTCAACGTCATGGGATTTTGAAACGCCCAAACGGTGAGTGGGATATCGTCCGGAGCAAAAAAGTCTGAAAGGCGATAGAAAGAGGGGTACAAAGTGAAAAGAGACTTCCTCCCAAACATTCCCCTCAATCAGTTCATTGTCCATCAGTCCATCACTGCAAAGAACAGCAACCAACATCTTCATCTCCACCATATTCAAATCAAACGCAATGGGTTCTATCGCTCCAGAGGTCAAGCAATCGCTGAGGCCAACTTTCCCGGCAGAGGCAAACACACTTGAGTTTGCGCAATCCCAAGATGCCAAAGATCCTCTCCGATCATATCGTGAGAAGTTCATAATTCCCTCAAAAGCAAACACCAAAACCAAGACTCTCGTCAAGCCAGGTAAGTCACCACTAACCCCTCACTGTCACATGACTAACCCCCTTCTCAGAAACAAAAAGCGACGACCCATGCATTTACTTTTGCGGAAACTCACTCGGTTTACAGCCCCGTGCTGTCTCTGAGTATCTCACCGCCCACCTCAACACTTGGGGTTCAATCGGTGTTCACGGTCATTTCCGCGATCTTGAAGGGTCACCATTCACACAATGGCAACTTCTTGCTGAACACGCTTCGAAACTGCAAGCTCCCATCGTTGGAGCTTCTCCTTCTGAAGTCGCCACCATGGGAAGTCTGACAATGAATTTGCATCTTTTGATGGGAAGTTTCTATACCCCAACCGCCACCAAGAACAAGGTCATTCTCGACTGGAAGGCCTTCCCAAGTGATCACTACACCATCGAATCTCAAATCCGAATGCACGGATTCGAACCAGAGTCAGCAATGGTTATGGTTGGCCCAAAACAGGGAGAGTACGAAGTTTCCACCGAATCAATCCTTGCTCTCATCGATGAGCACGCCTCAACTACCGCTTTGGTTCTTCTCCCGGGTATTCAATACTACACCGGACAATTCTTTGAGATTGAGAAAATCACCGCTTATGCACAAGCAAAAGGTCTCCTCGTCGGGTGGGATCTTGCTCACGCAGCTGGAAATGTTCCTCTCCAACTCCACGACTGGAATGTCGATTTCGCAGCATGGTGTACATATAAATACATGAACGCCGGACCTGGTTCCATCGCCGGTCTCTACGTCCACGAGAGACACGGAAAGGTCGACTACCCAGCTGACGGCTCAGCACCGTCTTTCCGCCCTCGTCTCAGTGGATGGTACGGAGGAGACCAAGTCGGTCGCTTCAACATGGACAACAAATTCCGTCCTTCTCCAGGAGCAAGTGGATACCAAGTTTCCAATCCTTCAGTCATCGATCTCGCTTCTCTCTGTGGTGCTCTCTCCGTCCACGAGGGTATTACTATGAAGGATCTAAGAGCCAAATCTGTCCACCTTACCGCTTATCTTGAACACCTCCTTATTTCAACTGGTTCTTCCACCGATCCCGCTTTCAAGATCATCACTCCTTCGAATCCAGAGTGGAGAGGTACTCAACTTAGTGTTTTGTTACTGAAGCCTGGACGTTTGGATATCTTGAGTGGTTTGCTTGAGGATGCTGGCATTGTAGCTGATAAGAGAAAGCCGGATGTTATTCGGGTTGCACCTGTTCCTTTGTATAACACTTATGAGGAGGTCTGGAAGTTTGTGCAGATCTTCAACAAGGCTTGTTCGAGTGTTTAAATGTTGAGAAAGGGGGTATTTGAATTATGCATTGCGAGGTGTCTTGGGTGAGTTTAAAGGCGTTGGTTTTTGAATTTTTATAAAGAATAAATATATCACTTACATCAAGAATCTGTCTGTTTCCCTGTAATCACATGATAAACCGGGAAATGCACTAGGCTGTGCTATAAAATGGACCCCTCCCTCCAGTGGAGCGGCAAGTTGGCGGCAGCAAAAGAAACCCGGAACAGCAGCACCAATTACGTGCCTCAAACTTAAAACGCACAGCCCCACTGTCAGCTCCGACCGCCAGAATGCCGACTCAAACTCGGTGTCCCTAACAGTGTCACCACCATGATTCTCTTCGCTGTCTTGATGCCCTAGATATATAATGCGAGTCCCCGTACTCGACTTCTCTTTTGTTCATCGTAGATTCCATCTCCTTGGGTCTCATCAAGATCTCAGATGCTCCTTTTCACATTATGGAATCCAATCGTGTTGTGTTTGACGAATATGAGCCAATTAACGACGAGTTGGAAGAACTGAGTAAGGCTCATAAATTGGAAAGATATATTGCCCTTAGTAAGTTTCATCCAGATATTTACCTCTTGGAACTCACACTGATATAACATGGCAGAGATTCGGGATTCTACGGATGTGATAAGACGACGCCATGCACTACAACAAAAGATACAGGCGATGGAGAGTGAAATATCGAACTTTCATTTGAAGCAAACCCCGATGTTCGATTCAGATCTCACGAGAAACTCGAGTTTCTCTAACTCTGGAGCTCTTATGATGGAATCATGGCAGCCGTCAGGACCGATAATGAAAATGCCTCCGACGACTCGCCCCCCACCACCAACTTCGTTCATTCATAACATGAACACGGTTATCTTTCCTGGTTTTTCAGACACCGATGATGTACTGTTTTCTTCAGACTTAACGGAAGGGTCTTCTTCAAGGAAAAGACCTCCTGTCGCATCCAGTTCTAATGCAAACAAACGAGCCAAGCCAAACGATAACAAAGCTCCTTGTTTGCGATGCAAGATATTGAAAAAGAAGGTATACTTATTATATCCATCCAAATTTCAACGACTAAACTCTCATAGTGTGACACTGAAGACAATTGTGCCCACTGTCCGCAACAAAGCTTTGACAACGAGAATGATTACTGGAAAGTTCTCGGCTGTGTCCGGGGCCAGCTACGAGATATGGCAACTGTATTTTGTCCTGGTAAGTCATTGTTGTTTCTATTCCGTAACGAAAATCCCACTAACAGAAAACTATCAGATTTCGCAAGAGAGCATAGAAGAATGCTCAAATGTCAATCCGGAAACCTCCTCGTTGTTGACTTCGTCCTCACAAAATCTCGGGTCTCCATCGGAAAAAAGAAGCGAATGCTACAACTTCTTCAGAACCGAGTCGATTTTGCTGAGTTGTATGATTCGTCTTGGGAAAATACTGAGAGCCGCAGACTTTTAAGTCAATTCGCGCAAACCCAAACCGGAACCTGTGGCGAGGATGAACTCACAACTAGTCTTGTTTCATTTGAAGACTATGAAGCCATTTGGGCTTTGCTTCAAATTGTTTCTATGGATCCAGTCTATACCGGAGCAACTGAGTACAATGTTTTCACACTCCTACGTCTGGGAAATTCATGTTTAAGAGGTGCACCGGTGAGTTTACTATGCGGGTTATTGACAACTTGCTAACTAATTTCTAGGCATCATGGGAAATATTCCGTCAAAGTAAAGCTTTATTACGACAAGCTGTTGAACTTTACTTACTGGAACGCCTCTGTGGTCACATTGCCTCGGGCGATCTCACTGGCTCACCACCCTTCGACCCCACTAAACTTCCTCAGTCAAATACCTTGATATTGGTCGATATCAAGGGAGACGTGGAAGCTTTCCTGGAAAACTTTGAACGGCTATGTGCTGGCCGCGGAAGACTCACAGGTCATTCGCAACTTGCTTGCTTTTACGCCTTGATAGTATTTAGTATCGTCAAAGGACTGCTTATTGACGCATATTCGGTACGAAATACATGCGACGATGTCAATCCCTGGGAAGAAACATACGCGCTCAGAATTACGAGTGCATTTAAGACTCTTGTCAGTGTGTTCAGTTGGTCTTCAAAACAAGATGTCATGTTACAAAGTCAATTCAGTCCCGTGGGGTTTGCAGCTATTCCTGCTTCTCGAAATATGCTGAAGGTCGAAAAATGGGATGAACGAGGATTCAAGTCCTCTCGAGATTTTCTGCTGAATCTTGGATCACTTGTCTTGCCTAAAGACTCGTACAATGGGTTCTTCAAGCAAAAGTATGGGTTGGAAAAGGTTCCTGTGTATTTGCCAAATATTCAATCGCCTACCAATAGCCCAAAAGGTATTGCTGAAGATCTCTGGAGCACCACCCGAACAGGGGCCCTGTCGAAGAAAGCAGGAGCAAAACCCTTTACGGTACATAAGTTCTCTTCGACGCCAGTTCCAGCAGTTTCTGAGCTGGATTGTCCTGGAAGTCCAGATACCCTCTCTCCCGAGCCTGATTTAAGTTTGGCGTCGGACTCGGATGACACTCAATCGATATTTACATTCGTCGGAGAGGAAAAAGATGGAGAGCCAGCTTTGAAGCGTTCTCTTGGTGGACGTCGTGGAGCGCTGAATCAAGAAAAGCTCAAGAAATTCCGAGAGTTGAGAAAAATAGGGGCTTGTTGGAACTGCTGGGTTATGAAGGTACCAGTGAGTATTCCCATCTTTCCTCATACAGGAGTTACCCAGACAATTTAGAAGAATCATAATGCGAGTTTTTTAATTCTTTTAACCCTCCTCGAACAACACGTTTGATTCTTCTAAGCTATCTCGCATAATTACCACCAAAACAGTTTCTAACAACTACACAGTGCTCAGAAGGTCACCCTTGCAAACGTTGCAATAAATTAAAACCCCATAGCACAAGTCCAGTTTGCAATAGGTCGCCCTTTTCTGCAAATGTGTCGCTGTTTTTTCCAGGTACGAAACGTTCCAAATAGCAATTTATTAGAAACTGATACAAGTTTACAGAATATTTCAACTCACGCTTCACAACTGAACTCACTGATCGATATGTGAATGAAAACATCCAGGGGTTCACTGACCAGTCCATTCCAGTGACCTTTTCATGGATTGGACAGCCTCATTT
>LLCD01000617.1:0-16379 GCA_001414355.1 Hymenoscyphus salicellus
GACACGAAGTGCTTAGGCAGACAAGCAATAAGTGGCGTAATAAGAAAGTGGATCCAGCACAACACTTGTTTTATACTCATGCATTGATACCAGCCAAAGCTCTCTATTTACTCTTAACTCCAAGCCAAAAACAAATGGAAATTTACCAAACCAGAATCTACTGGAATGGGAGGGTCAGGGGGGCAGGGGGGATTATAAGCCGCGTAAAAGAATTCACTGAAGCTTGCCTGTGAGTGCGTGACTTACGGCATTAATTAGTCGTAAGCTATCCAATAGCACCCCACTCCTGTAGCCTGCCATATGCTTCGAATAAAAGATCACCACTTCGTGCTTCAGCCTGAATTAAGCGAGCCTCTGTGCGTCGACCTTTCTCAACCCAGTCTTCAAACCATTGGGCAGTTTCTAGATCTGTTCGATCTTCAATGATGAATTGATACCCCAAGCTATCCAAAACTGCCTTTTGTAAGTTACTATCTATACCACCAATTACGTTATAACCATTCTCACCTGGTGCAGGTTCAAGAGCCTCCCTTTGCCTTCTTTTAGCTTCAAGATTGTCTACAAGCCGGTTAAGCGTATCCGGACTCTCGCTGTTATAACGAGGTTCTCGTAGGAATTGTCTAAGCTCGTTTTCGGCCTCTGTTTCTTCTCCCAGATTTTTATCAAGTAAATCCATATGATACAAGAAATTACCCCTCCATTTGTTCGTTCTTTCCTCTTGCTCCTTTTTAAATTTCGCTTCCTCTTTTTTCACTGAATTCCCGTTGTTGTCCCCCCACTTATCATCTAATTTTTGCTTCGTGAGGAATTTAATATGGGTCCGCTCATCCTTATCTGCAAGCGCACCATGGGGAATGTACCCGGCTACGATTACTCTAAATGGCTGGCACCAATCAGGTTCGTGCCGATCGTCTATACTCACAATAGATGTAGCGTATACCGTCCGGTCAAATCCGTTGAATAGAAATATCTCGTAATCCTTGTCGCACAATCCACAATGCTTTTTGTGGATAAGGCTTTCAATAATACAATTACGATGATATGTATGTTTGCAGGGCAGTTCAACTGCTTCTCCATTCTTAGTATCCACCAAAGGATAAAAGCAGACTACACAATTGTCATCAGGGGGTGGTACAGGTACAAGAAAATTGGTCAAAATCTGCTCTGCGTTTTTGGGGTACTTCCTCATATCTAGAACATGAAAATGTTCTTTGTTTTGGTTGGCTGCGAGGGCTCTTTTATACTTCGCCTTGTTGAGATCTCTTTCCGCTTCGTCCTCGAATTCTTGCCATCGTTGGTGTTCAGGTCTTTCCAATTCTTGTAACTAAAAAACTTATTAGCATTATAAAAAATATATAATTCGTGTTGGATATGAACTTACCCGCAATTTGATCTGAAAGTAGAGCTTCGCATCAAGTCTCTGTTCAGGCGTTCTAACGAATCGCTTGTCTAGTTGACACTTCCTCTCTCCACAGTAAGTGTTTTCTACCGCGAAGATTGTGTTAGGCTCCAAATCTTCTCCGCAAATGCATAATTTAAGCGGACGCACTTCTTCTTCACCTTCTGCAGGCTCTTCAAGGTCTGCATGATTGTCGAAAATATGTGTTATCCAAGGGTTGCCTGCCCCGGTCTTGTTACATACCTCGTCTATCGGTATTTTCTCCCTAATTTTTGAGTCAAAACAAATGTTGCTGTGAGTAATATCTATCCTGGCACTACAACAGGTTAACATATCTCCTTCTCGTTGAGTCAGAAGCTGGGAGCATTGTGTAAGGATAAAAACTACTCCCGACCACGAAGTTTAAGTGTTTAAAAAGGGGAATAAAAGGGAAAACTTACTGTGCACATTTCACGTAGAAGGTAACATTGTATGTACAATTGATACCAGACATCTTGCTAGTAGTTGTTGGAAGGATCGATAGCGCTGGTTGTTCGATATGTTCGATATTATTGTTGATTGCGGTGTTGGTGTTGACGTGTTTATTTTCTTGATTTTGTTTCTATCTCATTTTACTGTTGCAGACCTAATTTATAAGCTCGACCTTTACAAAGCATTGTATTGCTGTGAAAGATTATTCTATTTATTATCCGAGTTGACGAAGCATTGTATTAATTACTATGAAAGACAAGAAAGAATGATATTATTCATTTGCTTTGTTCCAACCATTTTATCAGACAGAAAATTTGACCTAAAAATAAAGTTTCATTGTTTCCTTTCAAAAGCGAACCACAAAACCTACAATAGACACCAAGACAATGCCCTCAATTATAGGTCCAAGGAATCGTAGGCCATGATTAAAAGAATGTGATTAAGTGAAGCCATCATGCTGGTACTAGGAGCTGCGTTGTTTGGGAAACACATGTTGCCATGCAGGTACATACTATCCGACACGAGTAATTTCTAGCAAACCTTCCAGAAGCCTCTTACCTGTTAACCCGTGTTTTATAAAAACGCAGTCTCTCTCCCCATCATGCAAACTTAACGATCACAATCCAATAGCACGAAAGTGACTCCATCAGAAACGCAAGGGACAAAATAAAAGAGCATTTCGGCGAAACGCTGGAAAGCCGCGACGTCCCTCATCCATCGCGTGAGATTTTCCCTTTACCGAGTCCTTAAATTATTTCGACCGAACTTCACTCTATACTTAAAAAGCTGCTAACCTTTGCCTAGGAGAGAGAGGTGCATGTGAAGGAAGAACATGTTTGGTATACGCATCGCAACAAAGAACTTCAGACCAAGGTGCGAATAGTCAATCGCCAGCGAATATTGGGGAGATGGTTTTGGCATGATGAGGAACACAACATTCCAATAAAGGGCAAAAAACAGCTTTTGCTAGTTAGAAAATACAGCTGGCTTCAATAAATTTACTGAAACTCTACCCATGCATTGTCTGTCTCGAGAAACCCTTCCGCCCTCTAAAAGAAACCGTCAAAACTTTCTCAAAAGAAAACAAACAGCAAAACTCTACTCACCAGTAGACAGGAAGAGAATACCTGGTATAATTGAATATTTTTAGTTTTGAACAGTGACTAACTAGGCCAAGCAGACAAGCTCTAGATTTCAAAATACGTTAGGTTATTTGTGATTATGAATGAATTTTGGAATTGCGGAGAAAATGTGGGTCCATGGGTGAAGCGAGAAATAAATACCGGGAGGAAGGAGCAACCGCTGAGGTCGTTCCTTCCAACTCTCCCCGCAATTCTTTCCATCCCCTCCCGCTTCCAATGTTGTCAGTGTCGTGTAATGAGGGAGGTAAGCGGGTTTTAGGATGTTTAACAAGTTGATTTTCCACTGTTGTGAGAAATGTGAGAAATGTGAGAAACATACGGAGGCAAAAGATCTTCGAAGCGTTTTCCTCATCTCTCCAACCTCACCGGAGCTCTGAAGATAAAATTTACATCTCTTGAGTTGCGCATGGAATTCTGTTAATGATAGCGGGCTTGGGCAATAGCCGTCAAATCTTGAAGAAGCTTGAGGCTACGAGGAATCTCCCTACTTTTCAGTCCACGGAAACTGGCAAGCTCGAGGTTCATCCTCTCGACCTCGAAGCACTCACCAAATATGGGGTCGTTCCTTTCTCTACATTTCGCTTTGCTTTACCGAGGTACTACGAAGGGGCGGTACAATGGAAGAAGGAATAACTCTGACAATCCTCACCCTTGCTCTGCGTCGTCGAAATTTTCAGGTTGCCCGGGAAAAGCGATCGACGGGGCAAGTGCAGCGCCTCGGCAGTGGGCTCTCTTAGTACGCCTTGGTATCTAGTGCTCCAGATGAGAAGGGTAAGCCAAGTTCAATATTTCGTAGAAACGGGACAAAACACTTCTTATGCCTCCGCACCCTCTCGCTTAGCAAAAGGTCACTTCTCCAAAGAAGAAAAAAAGAAATTAAGAGAAATACATTTAACCAGCAAAAAGGTTCAGGCTCGCCCGCCCTAAGTCTCTTGTCGGCTTCCAGTCTAATAACCAGCTTGATCGTACTTTTCCCTCCGAAGAGGGGAGCGTTCCACTTTGCCAGGTGGCCGAATCGTGGTACCTATGCCTAGCGGTTCATTCCGTAGACCGCGTATGAATGAAGACCTGGGCAGAAGAAATCCTGAGAGGAGTGCAAAGAAGCAGGTTTGCGAGTTTATGCTGAGAAAGAGGGCTTATGGGCGAGGAGTACGAGTACAAAAGGACCACACCACAGCCTGGAAGCATTATGGGGAAACAGAAGAGGTTGCGTATACCTAGTTTGTTTAACCCAAGAAGTAAACTAAAGCCATGTATTTTCAAACATGATCCAAAATCCCGTGGTGAGTTCTTCTTAGTTTGCGCTTTTGATATATTTTGAATATTATCAGGAGCTGTGACGTGACTGATTTCTGCAGGTGTTATCGCCCTGCAGGAGGGGTCATCGCCTCGTACAAATTACCCCGCAGCGGGTGAGCAAATAAGACTGATCAATAGCCTCATAATCACCACGACCAGGCTGACTTCTTCTCTCCCTCCCCCCGTCAAGTGAGGGAGGGAGGGTTGAAAGTGACTTTGAAGTGAATAACCCGGAGGTGAATTCATCGAGGGAACCTGGATGGCTTGAGGGGGAAAGAACTAAGGGAAAGCGGCCCGAGATCGGAGGATAGTCGGCCCCGCAATGGCCGTTACCGACATAACTTTCCAACTAGCTCCAGGCCCAGACCACGCAACCTTTTATTTTCCATAACTCAATTGTAGATACAAACACCAAACCTCAATCCAACTACTATATATTCCCTCACTTTCCCACGCTTTGGATAAGATTCCTCATTCGTAGAGGTGCATCATATTGACGAAGACTTTACACAAAAGCTAGTGTCATTATCCTTGCGACCCCCAACCCGCATGCCCGCGCGGCTGTATAGCTTCCCTTCCACCTTCGACCTTCCTCCCCTCACCTCCCACGCTGCGCAATTCGACAACTTCTTTTCTCACACATAACCGACACTCAGCTCTCTTCCGCTTCACCTTCGTCGAAATCGTCACTCGAGAAGCAATCCTCCATCTTCAATTCTTGAGGTTCGTTTTATGACGTCGTTCGCACATGCTATTTACATTTACAAATAACTGGCAACCTTCCAACTTCCACCTTTGCTGAACTTCACCTTAGCATACCTCTCTCCTCATAGAGGCACATCTTCTGTGAGCTCATTCGTCAGGTTTACTTGACCATACGCTAACTCTTAACAGCGCTTTCACCACCTCACCCACTTCCCCTGAATCCTCAAAACTTTCGAGCACGCGACACCAGAAAATGGGGGAACAATCAGGACCTGCCACCAAGGCGGGAAACGTTCGATTCATTCCTCTTACTTACAACCAAAGCGACTCCCAAACCTCAGCTTTACGCTTGATCCTCACCCTCCGACCTGAATGGGAGCATACCGCTGCGGATATTGAGTTTATTAGGTTCACGGATGGCATCACAAATACATTGTTGAAAGTCATTAACAATAGACCTGGTTTATCGCCAGCGGAAATTGACAATGAAGCAGTTCTTCTCAGAGCCTATGGACAAGGAACGGACCGCATAATTGATCGAGAACGAGAGACTCAGAACCACGAGCTCCTCATGCAGCACAAGCTCGCCCCGGAATTGCTGGCTCGATTTCACAATGGAATGCTTTACCGGTTCATTCAAGGTGCTGTGACATCCCCAGCGGATCTTCGACGACAAGACATTTGGAGGGCTGTAGCTACGAGATTGGCAGAGTGGCACGCTGTTGTTCCTTGTATTCCTTCTTCCCGAGAACCTTTGGCTGCGGAAATCGGTGGAAGTGAAGAATTCGGAATCCCAGCTTGTACTCCAAGTAAGAAAGACCCGGCACTACAGGCAGCTATTGACAACATCGCTCCCGGAAAATCTGCCCCGAATGTATGGACCGTCATGCAGAAATGGATCTACGCTCTCCCCACTTCAACAGATGCAGAAATTCTCCGACAAGCAACTTTGCAAAAGGAATTAACTAGACTGGTCGAGGAGTTCAGTAACCGCCCAGGACTAGGTACAGATAGCGTGAGTTTCTTCCTACCAATACACATACATGCCACAATTGCTTTTGCGTGATGCCAGTCCCTGTCCTGTCCCTTCCAAAATTTAAAAGCCTAGGCCGGACCGTTGGTGACATGAACGGGATTTCCATACTGACATGTGCCAGCTGGTTTTTGCCCATTGCGACTTATTGAGTGGTAACGTAATCGTCCAACCCAAGCCCTCGGGTGCCACAGCAGCTGCCGGTGAACCCCAGGAGATAGTCAGTTTCATCGACTACGAGTACGCAACACCATCCCCGGCCGCATTCGACATTGCCAACCACTTTGCTGAATGGGGAGGATTTGACTGTGAGCACCAACTGTTGCCGACCAAATCCCAAAGGAGAGACTTCATCCGGGAGTACATCCGAAGTTACTTCTCCTTCCAAAGCGACAACAAGGCCGATGCTGCTGTAGATGAGGCCACGGAGGTCCAGAAGCTCTTTGATGAGGTAGATTTCTGGCGGGGAATCCCGGGTTTCTATTGGGGTATTTGGGCCCTGATTCAAGCTACCATCTCGCAGATCGACTTTGACTATGCCTCGTATGCTGAGATCCGACTGGGCGAGTACTGGTCTTGGCGTGCGGAGGGGGATGGAAGTCGTGCTGCTAAGGGCGAGGAGATGCCGTTGAGAGAGCGACGGTGGGCCGAGGAATGAGTTGCAACTCGAGCAATTTTCGCTTTTTTTTTTTGCACAGCGATTCGATGATATACACCTTCCTGTCTATTATGCTTTGGGGTGGCACTCTCTAAGGTCTGGTCTCTTTCTTGGCTTCAACGCCGATGGAGCAAAAAAATGGATAGATTGGAGGGAAATTTGGGAGGGGAGTTTTATCGAGAGACTGCAAAAGAAAATTTATCGGTGGCGCCTTTTTTGTCTTCAACGACGATGATATACCTGGCGGGCGGAAATATAATTGAGAATGAATGCTTTAGGCATGGAATCTACATACCCTTTTAATATCCTGTAATTCGAGCTGTATTTTTTGCTTGTGAGACCTGATGGATTACAGTCCTTGGGTCTGGTGTGCGCTAGTTCGACTTTAATATCGAGTGCGCGAATGGGATCTCAGTACAATGGTCATGGTCGAGGTCGCGCCTTCCTCACTTGGCCTCATCCTTCGACTCGACAACCTGGGGAGGCGGGCCTCAAAGGTCACTCCTTCCATCTTACTTTCTTTAACGTTAATCAGCGACCTTGTCTAGAACCAGAGTATGTATGACCCCCAGCTGCCCCCGTAATCCAACCCGAGGAAGGAACAACCAAGAAGAACGACTTGGGCGTGGGCTCATATCCTCCCTCTACGCAGCCTAAACCTCTCTTTTTCATTAAATGCACAGCACCTCAACACACCTGAGACGTGCTGGAAGTCTCACCTGGGGTAACCCCCCTAGGACGGGAAGCGAGGGTGGAAGAAGGAACAGAACGAGAAAATGAACTTACAAGCCTTGACAACATGCTTTGCTTTGACTTCGTAAGATCTCCGTGGGCTCAGGATCTCAACGATTACCCCCCAAAAGAGTTACATTTAAACACCAAGAACTTTACAGAACAAAGAACAGTGGTATTTTCGGGAATCAGCAACAAAACAAGCCGGACCCGTAACATCAAGCCAGAACCCCCACACACAACTCGCCTTGTCGATCCAAATTTTCCATTTGAGCGTTTAGATTCTTTTGGGAGGGTTGAAGGGGGAATTCTTTTGAGCAGCGATTTGGGGTTGGTGATTTACTATTGATTGGAAATTTGTTGTTTGTTGGATGTTCACGTTTGCATAATGTATTCAACAAGATGGAGGGGCACTCAAGGAACTTGATGAGAATCCTCTGCTACTTTAGCATTGAACCGCTCCTGACTGGTGGTTGAATTCTGTCTGGCTTGTCACGCCAAATAGGTGTCAGCGAAACTTTTAAATCCTTGAGATTTTCTGGCTTTCCCGTTTTTAGGTTAGTTGAACAGTCTTGGCCTTAATGAAAAGTTTCCTTGTTGGAACTGGGGTAATGGCATATATATCTGGTAGAAACTAGTAGTTCTAAAGTCGACGCCTACGTTTGGGAATAAATGGATAAAGCGAATATGCTTCTTTCATCCTTGTACACCCATTACTTGGATTACCTTTCAACAACATGAATTTCTCGTCTAAACTGTCAGATTTGATGATATGAAAGGTTGGGAAGGGGAATTATCACCTTCTTCCAGCCAGATAAACTAGGAATTTTGGTAATCACCACAGTTCGCTAGGAAAAAGAACCAACCCCCCATTTCTATTCTCCCTCTTAACTGACATCTTCCATACAGTATGTTGTTAGTAGCATCTTCACTCTTTAGAAATTGGGCCAGGAGATACTGAAGTGTAGATTCAAAAGGTACAGCAGTCACCCATTCTGGAGAGTGGGTGAGCAGCAAGGTCAAAATAGCATTGTCTCATGTACCGAGTTCCTCGAGCAAGCTAATAATTCTGGAATAATCGAATTTGGGAAAAACCCCCCGCCTCTCAAAAGTCACTTCAGAAGAGCTTTGGGTTCACTGTCAATCACTGGTCTGTCACCGAATACTTTGTGTCATTCGTTTAGTATAATTGATCGTATCGAGAGATCATAAGCACAGCTATACTGCAAAGAAATTCTCTCATTGATTTGGAGCTCGTTGAGAACGCGGTTTTGTATCTTTGCGGTGGGGACAGTGGGATTACCCAATATCCGTTGTATGCATCCGCTGTGAACATACATTTCATCCTTGAGTTGACCACGTGTTGCAGTGTCAACTCCGGCTTTCTCATCGGTACTGGCTGCGAATGAAATCGACAGAGTAATTGTGAATACTGTAATGAATACAATGAATGTAGACTTGATAAGATAGAACTGAGAACATAGGACGAAAGTGTAAATGATAAGATGGCAACTTTTAGTATCAAATGATATTGGAAATAATTCTTATTAATTACATGCCTTGCTTAAGATTTCAAGTATGTTATTTGGGAGAAGTATGGAGTTCGAGACTTCAGTCCCCCTTCGTCATAACGCAGTTGTAAAGCTTTACGAAGGGATTGTAGACAACAGTCTAAGAATCATAGTGAGTTTGAAATCAACTCTTATGGATAGCGTTTATATAGCGTTCAAATCTTGACCCCGGAAGAGTTAAAAAGCTACTTACAAGAATTCCAGCGTCGAAAGAAATTGATAAACTCTAGAGCATATGGATCCTTCAATGTAGCCTTATATACTGAGAGAAAAGGAATCTGTAAGTTTTGTTTTGTACTGAAAAATTATTGACATGGTAGTACATTTTAAGGATATGAAATAGCGCATCGAGAATAATTACACAGGCCACGCTCATTAACTATCGTTTGTTGGACAAGAAGTGGAAGACGAACGATAATAGAGGGAGGGTTGTCGAGAGCTGAAGGAAACATCCCCCTTTGAAACCTCGCTTTTCAAGAACACATGCTACCGGGAAGACTCATGAAAATCTCAGTACTAAGGAGGGTCCGAAATAAGCTGCGGACACACAGAATCAAATGCTTGGGGGCAAAGATGTCAAGCGAGAAGTCAGCATTCCCGAAACGCTGCTCCGTTCTAGGGTCGCCGTAAATTTCTTATATGCTGTCGAATCTTTCAGGCCCGTTCGTTTAACAAAATAGCATGGTAGATTAGGTGCAACCGCAAAAACCGTTGCCATTGCAGACGCAACATTTGTCCGTGAAGTACAAGAAAATCCTGACGAGTCCTCAGATGAAATCGGAATAAGTGGTTAACTGCACGTTCTACGTTTTAATATGGAATTATTTGTTTAAGTGGGCACTAAAGCCCGAGCTGTCTGATATAAATCAAAAATTTCCCGAGAATCTCACTTTTCCCGCTCGCAAACACTATACCATCTCTTAAATTTCGCGTGTTTCCAGTTTAGCAATCTTTTCATCTAGCCATCATATCAAGTCTTCACCACAAAATCTACTCCCATAAGCTAAGCTAATACTTCGTACGAAACAAATAGTACCGCCTTCAAGTTACCAAACCCTACCACGAACTGCAGATCAATAGCTACCCAATAATAAAACAGACAAGTGTTGGAAACCCATAATTGGATGTGCTTCGCTTCGAAAAACCAATCGCCAGTGTCAGTGACAAATGGTAACGCCTGGACTTGTCGTGCAAAGGCGAACTCCGTGTTTTACTTCTTCCAGCTTAGCCTAGCCTAAGGGTCAGGCTAGGATAGGCTGAGTAAAACTTTGGAAAACAATATAAAAATATAGACTCAATATAATTTTATAAGGGGTGGAAAACGTCATCTACTAGTTGTTTTCATTTGATTTCTCAACACACAATTCACTTATATCTGATGTGGCTTATTATATATATAAAAGAATAAAATCACGGGCTTGATCCAGGCTGCCGGAAAAATCCACTTTTTACCAAGAGGCTGGGAGAAGTAAAATGCTGGGCGAACTAAGCTTACCTCGAGTTCTTCGGCCTCAAAAGTGCAAGCACTCCCCCTTTCATAAACCATTCCTGAGAGAGAAGTTCATGCTTCACGTATTTCTGTATTATAGTTTGGCTTTCATTTCCATACCTCACCCGATTCAAAGTTTACCTAGGGGCTTCAAAAAAGCTTATAATATTGACATCTCACCCCCGGAACCAAGATAAGGGTGCATGCTCCCGTCTCAAACCAGGTTACCATCTTGAACGACCAGCAGGGTTCCTCAATATATCTACTTTGAGCTTAACCGAAAGTAGAAAATCTGGAGCCGAGAAAGCAAAGTTCCAATTATTGAAAACCCGGGAGGAGAATGCGAGTGCAAGGTACATAACAAGTATTTTCCTTGATCAAAGTTGGCACTGCCAACTCCGGAATCTGTGAATTTCTACCAGATCAGATGAGATCGTCCCTGCGACTTGCAACAAAAGAAGTTTGACTACTTGGGGTGTCGATAAATGTACTTGCGTAGTACAAGGGGACAAGGGAGGGCTGTTTGGATTGAAGGGGAAGTGCCGCCGGTACTTTGGTTTTGCACGGTAGAGAGAATGTTCACTTGAACCTGCGGCAGGAAATATGGGATAGTTGAGAAGCAGGAAGAGAATCGAGCAGAATGGAAATGGAATCAGCATGGTTGAACAGGCTCACGGTGGACACGGAAAGTGGCACCATAATTTGTGATCACAGCAAGATAACTTGACAATAAACAATCGCAAAAATACAACAAAAATACAACAAAAATACAACAAAAATACAATGAGATATGCAAGATGCTAATCCACCTGAGTCCCAGGCCTTGGAGATTTTGATCCAGTTGGCGTTGAATTATCAGTGTTGGTATTCTTGTAGTTTGAACGGGGACATCCGATTTCGGATTGAGAAGTGAGTAAGTGAGTGAATCTAAACTCCACCGCTAGCTTCACCCAGCCCAATCCACATCTCCAGCCTCGCCCAAGGCTGTACTTGTACCTCTCACCCCAACAACACCAACCCCACACCGCACCCTCCACAATGACTTCAGAGACATCCCTCTACGGCATCCGCAAGCCTAAATCTCAGCCCAAAGAACTCTCCTCATCCACCTCCCTGGCCTTCTCCTCAACCCTCTCCTCCCTCCTGTCAACATCTACCTCCCGCTCTACAACCCAAGGACGACCTCGCCCCTCCAAAGCCCCAAAAGACGACATCTTCTCCTCCCACAACCGAAACACAAAGAAGCGTGCCCTTGCAGACCTCGAACCCTCCAGCGATGACGAGGCTAGACGAAGTCGCGGGCGCAAGAAGGAGGATCTAGGCACAGTAAATGATGCGCTTCTTCATTTGAGTAAGAAGAAATTGGAGAAGAAAGCGAAGCTGTATAAGGAGATGAAGAGGAGGGATTACGTCGCTTTAGAAGGAGAACCAGGGGAAGATCTTGTGGATTTCGATCGGAAATGGGTTGAGAGGGAGGGAGATGGTTCTTCTTCCGAGGACGAGAATGAGGGTGTTGGGGAAGGAGGTGAGATCATAGATTACGAAGATGAATATGGGCGTTTACGAAAGGGCACTCGAGCAGATGCGGAAAGAATGGAGAGGAGAAAATTGAACAAGGTTCTTGGACAGGAAGAATTGGATCGCATATCGGCACGACCTTCTATGCCTTCGAAACTCATTTATGGGGATACGGTTCAGACGCTGGCTTTTAATCCTGATGAGCCGGTAGTCGAGAAGATGGAGGAATTGGCAGGAAAGAGGGATAGGAGTATGACGCCCCCGCCACAACAACATTACGAGGCGGATAAGGAATTCCGTATCAAAGGCGTGGGCTTCTATAGTTTCTCGAAAGATGAAACCACAAGGAAGCAGGAAATGGAAGCGTTGGAGGCGGAGAGGCTAGAAACGGAACGGAAGAGGAAAGAAAGGGAGGAGAAGAAAGAGCAGCGGAAAAGAGAGATTGAGGAACGGAGGAAGGCGATCGGCGAGAAGAGAGCAAAGAAACAGGCTGAGAACTTTTTGGATGGCTTAGGTGCTGATCTTAATCCGTCTGCGGAGAAATGATTCAGTATTCATTATGATACCTATTCGACCAATGTCCGTTATTTGCAAGCTCCTCGCGTGGTATTCGTATCGAGGTACTGTGCAAGATATATCATATATAATCCGGGGTATCTGTTTAACCTACCATCTCAGACCAGAAATAACTTACCCTCCTCCAATACACGACCATCTCGGAACCTCGGAACCGATACCCAAACACGGAATGAGAAAATCTCAATATCCCAAAAGGAAAAACCCAATGGTTTCAACCCGTCCCGAAATGTACTTCGAATAGTTCCACATATATTAACTCTCCCGTCTCCAACAAATATGTACCCCTCAATTTCCGCAACCCCTCATGATTCTTATCCAACATCCCAAGACCCCGAGCCTCTCAGACAAGCTTTCCAAGACTCTGGATAAAACTTCCCCAATACCCTTGGTATATTCCTCGCAAGAAACTGGCACGACTGGATACCCCAAGCAAAGAAAGATATGACAAGAAAACAACTCCCCGAAAACTCCGATAAACCCCGTCCGTATTCGGTCTCTCTTAACTTAACAATCATGGTTCAATAGTACCAAAGCCTATTCACGATATCAGTAAAAAGTTAATATTTTTCATTTATGACTATCCTGCTTGCTATATAGACAAAGATTACCATTCATTTCTCAGCCAACCAATAATGAGGAAAACTAAAAAAGGCGGTAAGAAAAAGAAAAAAACTAGACTGTGTCCGAAAAACTGGTCCCATCTTTCCCCTTCCCAATGAGCCATCCCGTAATCGCAAAAAAAAAACAGATATTTTAGCACCATAAGATCTGCCCGTTCATTCATTTCCCTCGCAACCGAGATTGATGCTACCCCACGATTTCCTGTAATCCTCCCACGAACTTGTGTAGATGTCGCGCTCGTTTCGCCCATGATTTCCTTCCATCCCTTGTTATTCGCAAACAGATAAAAACAATCCAAAAAAAAGGAAGCTGATAAGTTCCCCTTGGCTTCCCCAAAAACGCCAAATGCTCCGCCCGAATACAGAAAATATATAAATTCCCAGGTATTCCAAAAAAACTCCAAACGTGACTTAGACAAAGCCAATATGATGAGTGCAAAATATGTAGAAAGATGAACACAAAATGTAAATACAATAAACCGTGATCAAGGCTTTGCCGCTTTTTAAATATACTCCCCAATAACCCAAAATAAGATCCACTCAATACCAGAATGAGCGAGGACTTTTTGCCCTTCAAAAAAATTCAACTTTTTCATGTATACAACCAAACGCACCCACACTTGTTTCCAGAACCGGCTTCGCGTTCGGCCACCGGTTCATGACGTCCCTCTTGCCCGTGGCTGAACGAGGAGGAACGTTTGGTGAAGGAGGTGGCTTCCGTCTCGTTCAAGTACACCATGATGGGTTGCTTGGTGTCGTTGAGTTTCGGGGTCGCGGTGTTGTCGGTGTTGATGATATATTTCATGCAGTAAGGGGGAACGACTTGAGGACCGCTCGATACTCGGTGTTCTTGGATCTTGACTACTTTTCCATAGGCTGGCATCATGTTGAATTGCTGGCCGGTGAATGAGGGAGGCGAGCCACCGCTACCTGGTGGTGGATAGCTGGAGGCGGTTGGGACACTGGAGTAAGTAGCGGAGCCAGCTGCGGCCGTTGGTTTTGAAAGAGAGGAGGATGAGGTGACTTGGTTATTTGGATTTGCACCAAATGAACTCGTCTGGTTGGGATAAATGAACGCTTCGAGTACGGTTCCATTCCAGTAGCAAAACCAGAGCTCTTCTCCTGGCGAGGCGACACCTTTTCGACCGAAGTCGTTGGTCTCATGTCGGTCCCCTGTGGTTCCTCGTTTCGACACCGCGGCCAATTCATCGTTGCGCAAAATGACGATCTTGTTATACGGCATCTGGAACCACCATGCAGGACCTCTAGCGGTCTCGTCGGCGTCCTTGATAAGATGCATGACTTGATCTGTTTGAAATGTTGGAGCTTGGGCGCCGTATGCCCAAGCTTTTAAAGATTGATTCCCGTAATTGAGGAGTATTTCGTTGTTATCGACTAGACTGGGAGATTCGGTTATAGCCTTGATGCTCATTTGAACTGGTCCAGGGCCCATTCCGATATTGCAAGACCATGCATTGCTCTGTGCTGTATTTGAAAGGCACGCTGCTTGGTTGAGTGAAGGAGGTCCGATAGGTACGGCAAAGGTACCAGTGGGGAGAGCTGGTAAACCAGTCGGAACAGCTGTGAGTGGAGTGGCATCATAAGTAGTAGTCATTGTCGTTCCGGTATAGCCATTATTAGCGCTAATGCTGCTTGAAGTCAGTATCAATGAGAGATGATGTACAATTGCGAGTACTCACGCTTGAGGGGGATCGTTTTTATCGTATTTGTCCTTTGGGTGTTTGTTCGGAGGCTTGAGAATGGCTAGAACCGTGCCCAGTATGATTCCGAATAATACAAAAACAATTGCAAGCAAGACAAATACCCATACTGGTATAATGCCACAGACTTGCCGCCTTGCTTTCCGTTGCCACTTCTTCAATGGAGGTTTCTCTGCTGCTGCAACTGCTGCGGTGTTAACTTGGTGATTGCTAACTTCCGACATGATGCTTCCTCGCGATGGCGAATTTAAATTCTCCTGTGACGCAAATTCCGGATTTCGTGTAGCCAGCCCAATCCCCCCCGCTCCAGACATGGTTGGATTGGGTACTACTGCACTTTGAACCGCCGGGACAACTTGGACAATTGGAACAGATGACATAGCTGGAACGTCCACTGATACGTTGGGTCGGGTTTTCCGTGCAAAAGCTTCATCGGGGTATTGAGTGTATGGCGGTAATTCTTCCGTATGACCGTCAGGACCAATAATACCAGCGATTTCCTCTCCCTCAGGCCCGATCCGACGCTGGTAATTGTTGTTTGAGCCGGGAAATCCCACAGGAACGGGAGTTACTGTAGGCGCCTGGTTGGTTTCTGCTTCTGGTACGATGTTCTGAGGATACATTCCATAAGGGTGCGTCGGTCCGCTAGGTCCGGCGTATGATCTCTCCCTTTCTCTCGAGGCTATTGGGGCTGTTGAAGTTGTCGCTATACTCGCCGTCCTTGCTAAGCGGGATTCTTGCGGATACATTTGATATGGATGTGAAGGTCCGGAAGGTCCTCGATATGGGCTCTCGGGTCTCACGAATGGTGCTTCTGATTCCGTCGTTGACACAGGCCTCGATGGAATCGCGTTCATATGTGAAACATTTCCCGACATCCTCCTCACATCTGCCCCCATTGCACCGTCGTGTCGTAAAGCAAAAGAGTCGACTCCAGTAGGTGGTTTTGCCGTACTCGACGGTCGTGGCGGAGGAATCCTCTGTTGTTGTTCTTGTTGTTGAGGCCCAGGTGCTATCCTGTGTTCCTGGGTCATCGCGGCATTGGATGGATTGAACCCGTCTGAAATCCCCATTGCCTCCAAATCATATTCATCATTATCGTTTTCGCGTTGTTGGTCCATCGATTGTCGCATTGATGCCCTTCTGTCGATTCCTGTCGAAAGACGGTCGGGCCCAGCCATTTTCTTCCCTCAATCCACAGCAAGTGACTCGGAAGTCCGCCTCAAGATCCACGTGTAATCAACGTCCCTTCATCAATTGCGATACTCCGTCGTCGTGATAATTGCAGGTCGTTGGTTGGAGAGTGATAGTATTAGTCGGGGGTGGATATATGGTGGTGGTGGAGAGTGAGGTGGTGTGAAGTGGTGAAGGAGGTCGTTGTCGTGATATGGTGTATGGAAAGGGAAGTGAATGGGGAGAATGAACGGGGAGCGGGAGAGGAG
>LLCD01000618.1:0-16359 GCA_001414355.1 Hymenoscyphus salicellus
CTAATAACACTGCAGACCACTGTATTGTATTAGGATGAAGATAGTGTTGACAGAAGAAGACTCGGGACTGATGAGAGTAACACTGTTGAAATCTTATCTCAAAATCGGTGTTAAGAGAGAAGCAAGCAAGAAGTTTAAAAGGTTTTTGTTTTTCAAGATCTCGGGGATGGAAATGACGGATTCTTTTATGATGGGTACCTCTAGTTTTTGAATAGACATATTGAAGTCGACACTTCAATATTAATAAAGTTAAAACACGAGAGTTTATTTGCTCGATCCTAGTGACACCAGACCAAGGCGGCAAGTTAGGTGTCGATGTTTTATAGCCCGGTGGACAAAAAACCAGAGACTACAACTTACAACCGTACGAGAAATGATACGTGATAAATCAAGAAATAATCTTAAAATTTAATCAAAAATGCAACAGAAACGTAGAGGCTTAACTGACCCCTCATGTGTCTTTTTCTTTTGGTGTTTGCAGAAATGACACCACTTGTTTTACCTCAATGTGCTTCCGCAAGCGAGATATCCATGACACAACACTTCACGAATACCCAGCTTCAGACATGCGCAAATTTTTCATATATCAGCTGGACATTCATTGAGAATCGAATAATCGGCAGAAAGGATTATGGAGTTTTCTGCGGAGTCAAGTTTGTGGTAGACACCTGCTCCGAGATGGATATTTGACTGCAGCATTGGTATTGCTAGCCATGTGGTTCGGAGCAAAAATTGAGTAGTGGCAAGACAGTAGTTAACCAATTATGTAGCAAGTAAGCTAAATAATTGTTTTCATTTATGTGACACTTCGAGAAAAACTGTATCTAGTCTCTCAATCGCTTTTTCTAACTCCACTTTCGATACCGCAAAAGTAATTCTCGCCCATCCTTTCTCCTCAACATGGTATCGAGCCCCAGAACCTATTAGTACTCCAGCCTTCTGTGCTGCTTGAACCACATACGCCTCCTCTTCCCATGTCGTCGCATTTGGGGCCACCTTCGCCAGAAGATACAGTGATGCATTGCACGGATAGTAGAGTATATTTTTCCTCTTCAGGAAATCGGTTAAAGTTATATATCTCTCCAGCAACCGCTGAGAGTTGAGGCTCATCAAAGAAGGCAATTCCGACGACAAAAGAAGCTCGGTAGTTGAAACTGCAGACATTGTGGATACACTCATATTGGCTGCTAAGGAAAGAGCATTGCGCATGTCGTCGTTATATTGCGTGATTGTACACCCCTGAATTCTCGGACGTTATTTCAACGTCTCTCCAAGATATCGCAAACTGACACGAGAACTTACAACTTTAAGACCACTTGTTCCTAGAATCTTACTGGGACTCCAGACTACGTGAACCAGTGACGGATCACATCCGAAGGATAGGACGTCGAGGGACAAAGCTGACACAAATGGATCTGCATTCGGCAGTTCTAGACACTCGAATGTACTTAACGCGAAGACCTCGTCGGATATGAGATGTAGATTCCTTTCGTCGCAAAACTTGATGCAGGCTTCGAGAGTCGATTTTGGATAGCATCTACCGAGAGGATTATGTGGATTCGCAATAACTAGCCCTCGTATTTTGCAACTTGCATTCTTATAAGCATCCTCCAGAGCCGAGATAAGAGGAACTTCAAGAGAATCGTCAAACGATAAACCAGAAACCGGAACTATTGTAACACCAGCTCTGACGGAGAAAAAAACGTCGTTGCCATCTAAAGTTGGAAGAGGTCAGTCACGAGTCAATAGAGAAGCGTCAGGTACTCATACTCCAATAGGGTGTTGGCACCAGAACTCCGTCTCCCTCATCGCAAATATTGTAGAGTATTGCATCAAGACAGCCAGCTGCACCAGGGGCAGCAGTGATATGACTCTTTTCGACGGATCTGTTCGGTCTGAAATGATTATTGAAAAGGCTCGCGAAGGCGCCTAAGAGATTTGAGTTACCCCAAAATCCTGTCGGCCAGCAGAGGTGCTTTATATTGTTAGCCACATATTTCTGGGGAGCATTTGGACGGACATACATCCTCAGAAAGGCTGTCTCGGACTGCTCGTTTAAGAATCTCCAACACTTCTACACGATTGACCCAGTTCTCTGCCATTGACAAGTCGATCTCTGCCATGACGTCGTCTTCTGGCTCCTCGAGAAGGCTTTTTGGGACTCGGGACATAGTTCTACTAATATTTGAACGTCCCCTCACTGACAGTTGGTCGTGGTCTGCCATCCTGAAGAAATTTATCTGTAGTAGGAAAGTTAAGTTCTACTTTGACAGGAGTTCTTCTAGCGAGCAATGAAGGTACCAAAGTATCTCACATTACTCCCAAAAACCAACGAGCATTTTCCTCCTCCTTTCGAAAACCTTGGGGGACTCGTTAACCCCCGAAAAGCCTAAAATATCCGGAGTAATGATCTTCCATTACTATGATAGTAATATGATGCAGTAAACCTAATCTAATAGCTTCACGGGAAAGCTGATGGTTGCAAAGAAGCCTGCTGCCTTACATATTTAGCACTCCCAGCGGCACAGCAATGAAGAAAGTTCAACGACTTCTTACCGAACAGCCAAACTATGCACGTCAAACGCAATGTACATGCAACATAATCCTTCAGACGCCACCTGTAGGCTCACGTGTGCTAGGTTCTTGACGTGAACCATAACCTGGTTATTCTTTCGATACTACCATAGATGCATATCAAATGCGGATCAAGCCTTCCCGAAAGTTTTGGGACTAGGTTTACTATCTTTTTATCTGCTGGGGTTGATTCTTAGCAAAAGGCTTGTACGAGCTTAAGCATGATTGGTACAAGCATGGTACTACCACTTCTAAATTCAGATTTTGTCCGTAGGATTGTAAATGAGTTGACGACAAGTTTCGTATATCCCACGCATTACGTAAATAACCTATCGGTAAACAGGGTATTTCTAGTCTAGAACTGTAAACCAACCAACCCAGGAAATTTTCAATTTACAAGCATTATCAAGCCTTTGCGTTCCACCCGTACCCAACTTTCAGCACTCTTGCAGTGAGGGAAAGAAGACCCGAGATAGTAAGTAATATGCCGCACCATACTTGAAGCGCCGTCCAACCACCTGGACTTCTCAAGAGTGCTCCGGCGATTGGTTCTCCAACAAGTAACCCACAACCGGAAATGCTCAATGCCATCCCAAGCTGTATTCCGATTGTACTCAGATTCGGAGACAGACTCACCACCGTGATTCCCGGAAGTGAAACGAAGGACCCACAAAAGAATCCATAAAGAGCACAGAAAGCCAGAAGTCCCGAACTACTCTTGATGCCAATCCAACCAAAGCATAATATGGAAGTGATGAACGCGAAAGGAATTTGAATGTTCAATGGCCCCGTTTTATCAGCAAGGAAGTTGGGCACCAATCGACCAAGAGTTGAAGTTGCGTTGATGATACATAGAAGATATGACGCAAGGTTATGGTCCATGTCTGTCTTCTCGAGGGCAAACAATTGTATGTAGAAGAATGTGACGTAGATACCCATGAATCCGAAGAAGGTACCAAAGCAAAAGATGAGATATGGCCATGATTTGAAAGCCGTGAGATCGAGGAAATCTCTTCGCTTGGTTGATGATGGTGTTCTCATACGCATTCCCAAAAGAGGTACTAGCATGGTAACCAAAACGATAAAAGCGATCGTTCTGGTAGCCCAACCAAAACCGACCCGAGGTTGGAGCTGCCGAAATACAATTGGGTATAGTACACCACCTAGCACGTTAATGCAAAATTCAAAAATCGGGATTGGGTCACCAACCTATCGAACTGCCTGTTGATGCTATTCCAAAAGCAAATGACTTTTTCGTTGTAAAGTATTGTGATATAATTGCCACACTTGGAAGAAACAAACACCCGAAGCCAATGCCGACCATGACACCTTGAGCTAAGAATAGTTGCCAGTAAGCTTTGCAAATGCTAGTCATGAAAGTACCAAGTACTGTGAAGAACGTGCCAAGCATAAGCAAAGTCTTGAGGTTCCCCATATCGAAGAAAGGGCCTGTGACAGCACTGCCTAAAAATAAAAGAAAGCCTTGCACCGAGCCAATCCATGAAATAGCAGAAGCTGATTGGGAGGCTAACAGATCCCGCTGGTAAAACGTTTGGAAAACGCCGTACATATTCACAACACCCCTTCAATTTCACGTGGTCAGCAAGCTATTGTTGTCTTTTTTACGGAAGAGAAACGCACCAAGTGTTGAAAAACAGAAAGAAGGCTCCTGCAACTTGAATCCAAGAAGCCAATCCTCCATCTGGGGGATCTGAAGAAGCATGTAGTTGGGGCTCTTCATCCTTTGCAATCTTGTCCGCACTGCTGGTATCCTTTTCCAGTTCTTGGGGGCTCCTTTCTGTTGACATGACTTCTCCTTCGTTGCAAGAATTGAGGCTTGGGAGGAAGAGCCAGGCTTTGAATTTGACTTGATAAAAACAAAGTTCTAGGAACCAAATATTTCGTGGCGTATATTTTTAAAGAGGATTTTGTTGGCACGTAATTCAAGGGATCTCATCTATCATCCCCCCCTTCGCAATACTCATCATTCTGGACTGATAAGGAAGCTACTCGGGTAAGAGCAATCTGCGGCAGGCTGCAGATATGAGGCGAGACCGGTACTGTTCATGAATACGTTCATCCCAGATAGGCGGCCAATCGATTGTCAACTTGTCAATCAATGCCGTTACGAGCTGTTGACGGCGGTGTTATGCAGGTAAGACATTGTTACATTGAGTCTTGGTTGGTATTGGTTGTTGGAATCCGAAAGTCAAGTGAAGGCGGGGATGAGACCCGTATCAGGTGGTTAGCCGAGAATCCGATTGGTGGAATGATTTCCTGGCGCACCTCGGCGTTCTCTCCTTTTCCAGTTTCCAAAATCCTTCCTCGTCGTCGGTTTTCATTTTCCACACAGTTTCTGAGATCTTGCAAGAACAACACCTCATACGCTCGAGCTCTTTCTCATGCATTCTTGCAGCACTAAAGACGCCACAATCACACCGAGACAATATATGCTTGGTTGGTATTGTGCCCCTTGCTCCGGCGAGGATGTCCGACGCGGAAGCAGTGAGATATTCTGGAAACATCAGATAATTGCAGAGCACTAGATGAATTGCCAAAAATGGACAATGATTAGATGCCAGCTCTCATCTTGGACCTAGGCAAGGCTCAAAAGCAAAGCGCAAGAGGAGATTCCCCTTTTTTTCAAACTCCCCAGTGGCGAAACTTCGAAGGAATATTCATAATTAAAGTTCAAAATGGAGAATATGCCAGTTGATTATGGACGGAGACTCGTTCCAACACTTGTCGATGATATCTCAAAGTCAGACCCGAATAGAGTTTTCGTGTCCATCCCAGCATCCTCCAATCTTGAGGAAGGTTATGTAGATATCAATTACTTCACGTTCGCCAAAGCAGTCAACAGATGTTCTTGGTGGTTGGAAGAGAACTTGGGGAAAGGAGTTGCCTCTAAGCCACTCTTCTACATTGGTCCTCTTGACATCAGACACCTTATCGTTATTCTAGCGGCAGCCAAAACGGGCCATGTCGTAAGTCAGTTCTTTCTTGTAGCGGCACACGGGATACTGATTATTCGGAAAGGCGTTCTTCAGCTCTCATCGAAACAGTCTCGAGGCACATCTATCTCTTCTCGAGGCTTCGAAATGCAACACTATATTGCTTCCAAAAGGTGCACCGGCAGTTGTCAACCAGATACTTGCTGCAAGGGAGATGCGTGTCTCATCCTTCCCGGATGAAGACTACTTTATGGAGAACCATGACGATTTAAAGGAATATCCCTACAACGGAACATTTTGTGAGAAGAGAGATGAAACCTTTGTTATTCTACATACATCAGGCTCAACCGGAATCCCCAAACCAGTCTTCGTTACTCATGGAACATTTGCTTGCAACGATGCCCACCAACTTATCCCCGAGCTGGGTGGCAAGCCAACTACCGTCGAATATTTCAAACGAAAACGACTCTTTCTAGCATTTCCACTTTTCCATGCTGCGAACCTTACCTTTACAATTGGTTACAGTGTCTATTCGGGCGTCATTTGTGTACTCCCCCCCCCTGGCCCACTCACAGCCGATGTCGTGGATGCAGTGCATACATATGGCAATCTGGATGGAAGTCTGCTACCACCATCCATCATAATCGACCTCTACAATAACCCGGAATACCTTGTCAACATGACAAGAAAGTTGGAGTTTGTCGCTTATGTTGGGGGTGAGTCTGATTTTTGGGGCTTTGCTTCCTCTTTTCTCCCTCTTTTAGTCGTCTGATGAAACTATACTGAATTTGGGATCTGTGGGAGCAGGTACCTTACCCGTCGAAATTGGAGATCCACTGTCAACCCAACTTAGACTCATTACTCTGATGGGCTCAACCGAAACGATGCTTCTTCCCATAGAACTTAACGACGCGCCCTGTGATTGGCAATACATTCCAGTCAGTACGTTCTTGGGACACGAATTCCATCTCTCTCGAGATGGACTACGCGAACTTGTTATTGTTCGTAACAAGAAATTCGATTTGCTTCAAGGAGTCTTCTCTACCTTCCCCGATATTGATCATTACGGTATGAAAGATCTTTACGAGCAGCATCCTACAAATTCAAACTCATGGGTCTTCCGGGCTAGAGCAGACGACATCATCTCGTTCAGTAATGCTGAAAAGCTCAATCCTATTACCATGGAAGGCATAATTTCAGCGCATCCCGCAGTCCGATCCGCTGTCATAGGTGGTCATGGACAGTTCCAAGCTGCTCTTTTGATCGAGCCCAGGGTATATCCTTCCACCGCAGAGAAGAAAGAGGAATTGTTGCAGGAGATTTGGCCAACAATTGTTCGAGCGAATCAAGACTGCCCAGCCCACGGGAGAATTGTGAAAGATTTCGTCTTCTTCACAACACCCGACAAACCTCTGTCGAGAGCTGGCAAAGATACCGTGCAAAGATTTGCGGCGTTGGAACTCTATGCCCAGGAGTTCAAGAAGTTGTATACTTCGAACAAAAAGCCGCAAAAAGCAAACGGTTTTATTCTCAAAGAGTCAACTCCACCACCAACCCCTGCCGCTTCTCCCGTTGACGTGAACACAAAAAGGGAGATGAATGAAGTCGCCAATACGCATGGGGACATTGACCTATCAAAGTTGGATCACCAAATTGAAGCCGTATTACGCCGAGTTCTTCCTGATGTCCTTCTTCATTCACTTGGGACTGCTCTTGGTCAACTTGTCAGCAATATTTTGCTGGCTGGTAATAACCAGTCACGGAGTTTAGATAACTTGGCTTCTCCAAGTCCTATTGTCTTCAATCATACGGAAAAATCAAACGGTACAAATGGTACAAATGGAGAGCGTCCTAATCCTGCACATGAACTCACTTCTCTTCGGTCTTCACTTCTCTCAATAATTTCGAAAAACTCATATCTCCATGGCTTGAATTACACTTCAAATCTTTTTGAATGTGGATTGGATTCTTTACAGATTCCTGTGGTTATTGAGGAGGTCAATGGTTTTCTGCTCAGTTCAAAGTTCCAAGCAAGACCCATCTCAGCCAAAGTGATATATGATAATCCTACAATTGACAAGTTGGCAGTGGCTGCTTTGAAAGGAGGGTTCGAGGATACTTTAGCCCCTGCTCTTATGGTTAACAGGAACTAGTTTCATTTCTTTCAGGTTTTGGGAATATATGTTTAAATGACTCCAATTTCATCACTTGTAATAATTTTGCAAGTCTCTTTCTCTTTTCCCGCTGAAGTTGCAGACAGCAACTCCTCATGAAACTTGGTCAGAGACTCCATGTAGACAAAGGCTGCAGCTCTGTATCACGACTTTGCAATGGGATAGGATAGGGAGGTGGCAGTACCTGACTGAACTAGCTCTTACTTTTTTGGTTTCTGGAATAATTACTCAAGCTCTCGTAGAAAGTTGGAACGATGAAGTCTGACCGTAAAACCTCGAGCATTACTGCAGCTTTTCCGTTGACTGCAAGCATTTTTGCCA
The DNA here is from genome assembly GCA_001414355.1 of Hymenoscyphus salicellus. Classification (NCBI taxonomy): domain Eukaryota; kingdom Fungi; phylum Ascomycota; class Leotiomycetes; order Helotiales; family Helotiaceae; genus Hymenoscyphus; species Hymenoscyphus salicellus. The sequence goes on from LLCD01000618.1 coordinate 8,024, forward strand.
CACTGTACGACGTCAAAAGTGAGAGAAACAATATCTTTGAATTGTTCTGAAGGATCAGTAATCTTCTAGTCTTCGATTAATTGGCCAGTTCGGATTAGATGGCAGTTTTGGCGTAAAGAGGCCAATCGGACCAGAATCCCTCAAGGAGTTAGACCCATTTTTGGACTGGCAGACTGGTTGACATAAAAAATACAGTTAGAAATTACGACGACTTTTTTCAAAACAAACCAGAAATCGAGGTCTCGAATGGCTGAGTGAGGATAGGTCGGGATGATAAGATAGGATCTTACGGTGATACCATGTACAACCTGCATTTGCCACATTTTAACAACACCACAAGCTTTCAAAAACAGATGGTTGGACCAATTAAAGAACGACATTTATCTTGGAGCAGAAGACAAGCATTAATGCAAGCATGTGGCAAAGTGAGGGGTAATCCCTACCCCAGCACTGGTGGGTTACAATGCAGAACACACCTATCCGTCATACCGTGCTACCTGCAGTTCAATTCCCACTTGATTTGCTCCTAGATTATTAGAGGCTGAACGCTAGTTGAATTGATAGCAAACTCCAGAGCAACGATGAAACAATGTATGCATTCCTTCAAAAGGATAGACATTACCCGTGCCGTCCACCGAAATGTTCTAAACATGTACCACACCAAGTGCTCGAAGTGCAATTATGCAAGCCATAGATTAAGTCATTCGGGGAGGCAAATCGACCGAGCTGACGTCGCCGGTGGCACAGTACTAAAATAGACCCAGTTAGGAAAGCGTGACCAAACAGCAGGTGTTTCTAAATCGAATATTCCGATTCACTGTTCAGCTGAAGGATTTTTCATCCATGTAGATGAAATAGTTTTTGTATAGGTGACCGAGATCGAGATTCCTTTGAATTTGAAAAGGGGGACAGCCATGTTAAGCGAGTTTACCTCAATCCAGAGCATCTAGAGGGCTCAATTCCACGTGGCTTTGATATAGAAACTGCACCCCACCTTAGTGATCTGTTTCTCCCCAAACCTTGACTGAAGCGACGGTGCCTTGTATCCAACTTCGAATGGCGACTTCCGGTGACCAATTAAGCAGAGATGGTCTTGCAACAACCTATGTTTTCCTATTCCTAGGCACTCTGGCGGTTATGTTGCGCTTCTGGGCGAGATGGATTGCGCATAAAGCTGGATTTTGGTGGGATGACTGGCTTTCACTTGCAAGTCTTGTAAGTATCAATTATCCTGTCAACTTGTCTTTCAAATTCCCAACTTACCAATTCTTTAGCCGTTCTTTTGGGCACTCTGTGGAGTGACATTTTACTGGATTCATATTGGTCTTGGACAACACATCAAAGATGTTGCGCCTATCAATCGACCGAAAATGCCGCTCATACTGTTTACCGTCAACCCAGTCTATAACACTGCACTGACACTGGTCAAATTATCTGTGCTGATGTTCTACATCCGGGTTTTCAGAACTGTCAGAGTGTATCGGTATGCCTTTCATTTGACTGGACTGCTTCTAGTCTCATGGTGGATCGGAATCAACTGCCTGGCCATATTTACGTGCTGGCCGGTAGCCAAATCATGGAAGAAAATCCCGGGTGGCCATTGTGCAGATACTCAACATACCTTCTTGGCTGCCACTACGACGAACATCTTTGCCGATGTTGTACTACTGCTGCTTCCTATTCCGATGCTCTGGAAGTTACATCTGGAAACGAACCGTAAAATTGCATTGCTGGGAATATTTGTTTGCGGATACTGGTACGTAGTGGACGCAACCATTTCATTCCATTTATTCTAACAGTCTACAGCGTCGTAATTCTTTCCGTACTTCGGCTGAGGTCTGTTACACGGTTAGGGGCAACTCTGAAGGATGATCTCTCTTGTAAGGCTTTATACTCACCTTCCGTCTTGTCACACAACTGACTTTGATTTTGGATAACATCGCCTACCCGAATCTTCTTGTGATAAGCGAGGTTGGAACTGCCTTGATCAGCAGCTGCTTACCAAGTATCGTCAATCTCCTCAAGCATACAGTTGGAAAAAAGATACCATGGTTCAAGAAGAAGATCAATACCTCGCATGATTTATCTGGACCTGGAGGGTCTCACATTGGTCAAGTTGGAAATCCCATCGAGGATCGCAATAAAAAGGGGTTTGTTGAGTTGTCACGACTCAAGAATGGAAGCACAACCTCGGAGGAGAGACTCTTCAAAGATTCTGTTGGAGTTGATCGGTATGGATATACTACAACACAAGCTTCTAAAGGGGATGTCGAACATGGGCTTCCAAAACATGCAATTCGAGTCAAGGAGGACATTCATGTTTCGAGATGAAGACAGATGCGACGCCATAATTCGTGGGAGATTGGCTCTCTTTGATTTGTCCAAATTTGTAAATTATTAGTGTTTCTATCTGCGAGTGCTTGTATATGTAGTTCTGCTCTTAGTTTTACTTCGAAATGACACCTTGAAGACTGGCCACACAGCATAAACTGAATGTATAAATTTTAATGACGAAAGGCTTGTTTCATCAGGATGGAGCAAGACTCACTCCCTCGTGGCCCGTCAGGCTTATTCTTGTGGATCGTTGATGGCGCCAGGGGTGAGATGCAACAAACCACCAACCATCGATGTTCGTTCCCGATTTAGGCAGAGACACTTTCTGTGGCGCATAATATGCATGTATCTAAATCTTAATTAAGAAGGTCAGTTACAAGCAGTGATTATCTTGCATATGTTGGAGAAATTCAATGACGCAGTTATCGAGTATTGATTCACCAGTTAATAACTCTATTGGTTTTACTAGTGAAATCTCACCGCATACAAATCTAACCAACACACCGAGTTATGATTTGCCGGTAGGATTCCGATTCGATAGGCTGCATGCGGGCGAAACGCTCCTTGCCGTACAACGGCCATATTCCTATGCCGATTGGAGGAAAGACCAACGTCTCCCGTAGCCTCGTCTTTTGATTCCTTCACATAATTATTGAACCTCTGTCAAGCCTCTTCGTCATAGCAAAAAGAACTGAACCTACAATCCACGCAGTATTCTCATCTAAACATTCCTCACGATGGACGCAAAAGCCATCATCGAAGAGTTTCGTCCTGACCTGGAACCATTTGAGGAAGTCTACAAAGATATTCATCGCAACCCCGAACTTTCCAAGCAAGAAGTCAGAACATCTGCTCTTGTCGCAGCTCACTTGGAATCCATTCCTTCATTCACAGTACATAAAAATATCGGTGGCCACGGCGTTGTGGGAGTTCTCAAAAATGGTCCGGGAACAACAGTTCTCCTCCGAGCGGACATGGACGCCCTCCCCCATCGCGAGGAAACTGGACTAGAATATGGAAGTACGAAAGTTTCCATTGGTTCTGATGGTGTAGAGACACCAGTGATGCATGCTTGTGGTCATGAGTGAGTATACACCAAGTTTTCTCTTGTCTTTCCAGGTTCTTTGAAAAACACCATCTCCTCCACTGAAATCCTTTTAGAAATGGCAATACTAACTTCGAGGTCTTCTAGTCTCCATGTGACTACGTTAATGGTGGCTGCGAAATTCCTAGATGCTGCAAAGGAGAAGTGGAGTGGCACTTTGATCTGTCTTTTCCAGCCCAGTGAGGAGACGGCAAGTGGTGCACAAGCTATGGTCGATGATGGGCTTTGGGATCAGGATAAATATGGAATTCCAGTAAGATTTCCAATTCGCATTCTTTGTTATTGGAGTTAGGACTGAGTATTGAACAGATTCCGAATATTGTTTTGGGTCAACATGTTCATCCAACAAAATCGGGACGTGTTGTATTGAAAGGAGGCCCAGTTTTGACAGCAATAGACTCTTACCACGTCCGAATCTACGGAAAGAGTGGACACGTACGTATATCCAACTTTTTGCTCCTCAAGATTAACTTCACTGATTTTTATCAAGATCTGCCGAGCAGACCTCGCCGTCGATCCCGTCATAACAGCGAGCCACATCGTAGTCCGCCTCCAAAGCATCGTCACCAAAGAAGTACGACCCGAAGAATTCGCCGTCATAGGTTGCGCCAGCATAAACGGTGGCTCAGCAATGAACATAATCCCAGATTACGTCGACCTCCGAATCTCAATCCGTTCCTTTGACGCCCAGATTCACGAACGCCTCCTGAGAGCCGTCAAAAGAGTCATCTACGCAGAATGTTCCGCCTCAGGCTCCCTGGAAATCCGCGAACCACTGATTGAAACGATCGCTCACGCACCAGCGACAATAAACGACGAAGCGAGCGCGGAGATTTTGAAAACTTCATTTGGCGAGTATTTCGGAAGCAGTCTCATTGGACTTGATCCCTTTGGAGCTAGTGAGGATTTCTCGGTTTTAGCAAGAAGTTGTGGTGCTCCGTATGTGTTTTATATGTATGGAATGATTGAACCGAGTCTGTGGGAGGAGAAAGAGAAGGCGGGAAAGCTGCATGAGATTCCGAGTATTCATTCCTCGAAGTTTGCGCCTTGTATTCAGCCAACGATGAAGACTGGGGTTGATGCTTTCGCTTTGGCGGCACTTACCTTTTTCGAGAGAGGTGCGAAGAAATAGGGTCATGAGATGACAGTGTTAGGGTAAACACAAGATCTGTGGAAGAAGTTATCAAGCTTGTGTTAGCCTCATATGCATTAAGCGATGAGAAAATGTGAAGAGGCACGAGCTGATAGCCATTCTCGCGAACGAATTCAAGCAATTATGCATGATCCAGAAGTAGGTACTGTTATATTATCTTAAATTCCAATTACATGAAAGGCTTACTTTTTTGAGATCATTGTTTTCACTGACGATCACGAATTGCTGGAGATCATTTGAAAATATTGAATTCGACTTTTCCCTGCTAAACTCCTATAAGATGCCAACTAAAAGCTACAAAAACAAATCACTCCCAACGCCAACAGAACAAAAGGCAAGAAGCGACTAACTACTACTAACTACTACTATCCACAACCTCAGCAAACCACTGCCTCAAAAGCGTCGCCAGTACCCCCGGAAGTTCCTTAACATCACTAACAACAAGATAATACTGAAACGGAAAGGTATCAAGATACCGCTCAATCTTGACCCCACTCACCCCGGTATTCTCATCCTTGACAAACTTGGCCTCCTTCAAATCCATGACACTCTCCCCTTTCTTTTTGTTGCGTACATCATCCACAACCACAAAAACCATCATGATTCTTTCTTCCAAAGCCTCGCGGAGGAGACGACGAATAGCCTCATGCTCCGAGGAATCGCATACTCCATCCGAGATGATGAGTTCCATCTGCCAAAGATCAGCGGCACCGCCACTCTTCGCGCGGGCGGAGCGGAAGAGATCGATACTCTCGCGAACAAGTCTTGTGACATCAGTACGACTCTGTTCGAAGCCGAAATTCTGGAAGATCTTAGGTCCCGCGTCGGAACTAAACGGTGTATCGAAATCGTGCGCAACCTTCACCTGATCACCAAATCCAACAACACAGATTTCTCCAACTTCAAGCATACTCAAAGATTTAGAGACCATAACCAGAGTTTCGAAAGCGAGGGACCCGCTACCGCTCTCGCCCATGCTTTTGCTATCGTCGACCGCGAGCATGATTTGGTAGCTTCGCTTAGAGGGCACGCTGCGACGCATCCAGATCTTGTCGCGCTTGTATTGCGAGGCGATGTATGGGATGATGCGTTTGATATTGAGACGCTTACCAGTTCGGAAATCACCTCGCATCTTAGTGGCAAGCGTAGGGGCAAGGATGAGACGGAGTTGTTCGGTGAGGGAGAGCGAGAGGTCGCGGGTGAGGGATTCAAAGTGTGTCCATTGCTCGCGAGCATCTGCGGCCGAGCGAAGTTCAAGAGCTGTTACTTCATCGAGATGAGTGTTTTCGAGTTGATCATCCACGCGCTCGATAACCTCATCGAATTCCTCTTGGAGTTGTTTACTGGGGTCATTTTCATCTTCGTCCCACTCTTCTTTGGCTTGTTTGATCTGGGCGCCGACTCGTCCTTCATATGCGTTCGAGGGGTCTTGTTCCTTTGGAATCGAAGGTTCGTCAAGGTCCATATCGTTATCGACGCCAATATCATCCTTCTCCACCTCATCCGGTTGGAAATCCTCGGGCTTTTCTTGCGTCTCGGTATCAACAGCCATAGACTCATCTAAAGCTCTCGCTTGTTCTTCAGTAGCAGTTCCCAAAGCTTGCGTATCAGCTTGTGCATCTTCGTCTTGTAGATGCTGGAACTCGGAAGCCTCCGGATTGACGTCCATATTTTGGTCCTGGTCTTGTTCTTTCTGTTCCGCAGGCTCCCGGATCTTGGTCTGTTGACGATGCCATTTTTCAAGTGCCTCGCCAAGTTTCTTGAATGGTTGGACATTTGAAGTATCTTGAGTTTCGTCTCTCGAGTCCTGTGGAGCTTCGCCATTTGCTTGTCTACCTTGTTCGCCGTCCTCAGCCGCAGAGTCCTTTTGCTCTGAAGAATCTCCACCTTTACCACCATCGTCTCGTTGTGCTTTACTTGCGGATTCTGTCTTGTCATCTGGAGATTTCTCATCTTGGTCCTCGCCTGTTCCTTGAACATCGCTTGGGACTGCATTATCGACATCGGCGTTGGCTTCGTCGTTTTGGTCGCGTAAAAGGCCTTCTTGCTCCTCGGGTGGTTGCTCAGGATCTTCCTCGTCATTCTTCTCTCCTGCTTCCTCTGTTAGGTCACCACCTTCTTCTATTTCTTCATCCAGATCGACAACATCCATATCATCACCGATCTCCTGGTCTTCTTGGGCATCAGCATTCTCACCCCCATCTTCCGATTTCTCGTCATTCGCAACTTCATCCTCCTTTCCGTCTTGCTCAACATCTGACAAATCATCCATACCATCATCGCTTCCACCAACACTCTTCTCGTCCTCATCCCCATCTAACTCCATATCATCCGGTAAGTCAAGCGCCTCGCCTTCTTGAGCATGAGGATCATGTTTCTCGGCATCATCCTGCTTAACTTCCTCCCCCTGCTCCGCACCCTCAGTTTCCTCTTCATCACCACTCTCACCCTCATCTCCCTCTTGAGCCTGCTTATCATTCTCCTGCGCAGCAACCTGCTCATCTTTATTACTCTTCCCCTTCGAATCATCCCCCTCCTGATCCTTCTCTGCCTCCTCCCCACCCCCATCCCACATCTTCTCATCCACAGCCGTAGGATCCAAATCATCGACATCCCCCGCCTCCTCATCCATCTCATCACCACTCTCGCTCTCGCCATCCTCACCACTATCAGAGCCTTTTTCTTCCGCATCCCCCATTTCACCTTCCATTTCTCCATCTGCCATATCAACAGCATCTTGCTCATCTTCCATGTCGCCTTTCTCACCGGCATTTGGTTCTTGCGCGAGTTCATCCAAATTCTCATCATCTTGGATGTCTTTACTGATATCCTCAGCTCCTTCGCCATCTCCGAGTCCAGTTCCTCCCTCGAGCTTCTCAGTTTGTCCTTCTTGAGCATCGGATTTTTCGGATGGAGTACAGAAACCTTGAGTCGCAATCTGAATAAATGTCTTGGCAAGAATATACGATGCCTTCGCAGTAGCGCGATGCAATTGTGAGTACCGCTTAACAGCTTGCTGTAGAGTGGCGAAGTACTGTTGAAGAATCGGCAGCGCAACCGCAAAGATAGCACTAGCAGCCTTACTAGTACCCAAATCCGATAGGTCAATGGCTCGAAGGATGTCGAAAGTTTGCTCAATCTGCGCAATAATATGATCGCTATGCAAAGATTTGATGCTCGAAACTAATGCAGAATCATGCTTCACAAACCACCCAGGTTCATCGCTTGACTCCGGAAGATCTTTAATAGCTTTGTTATGCTTCTCAACAGCCACAAGAACAGCATCACAAACCACAGACATTTTATGGTCGAGATCCTCGATAGTCTTCCCAGAAGCATTTGTTGTACGCAAGCATGCAATAGTAGTCCAAGGCAATATCTGTTTCGCAACAAAAGCGAGACCAGGTGACAGAGCAATCATACTCTCAAGCTCAGTCTGAAGTTCCTCAACCGTGCTCTCGATAATACCCTGCAACCCCGATTTCTGACTCGAGATAATGGCAGGAGGAAGAGCAGCCAAATCATCCCACTGTCGTGTCTGGTCAACTAATTTATCCCTCCACGTCAAAAGCGAGTCCTTGATACCCTGCGCATCAATCCTGCCCATCTTAGAATGAATAGTAATAATTTCAACAGCCACACCAAGAATACTAGGTAGCCATCTCAGGACCTTCTCGTGATTCCCGCTAAGCTCAGAGACTTGAACATGATATTTGCCAGGAGCCCATAATCCCTTCACCATAG